>OMKZ01005315.1:53243-82612 GCA_900302535.1 Neoniphon sammara
TTTTTTTTTTTTTTTTTTTTGCTGGAGCCTGTGCCAAACAGACATGTTCTCTTACACATGAGGAATATGATTTCCAGGCCAGGGCATCTCTGTAGCACCACAATATTTCATTTACAATGCTGTTTTGCAGGATTATAAATGATTTCACCTTTATTAAAAAAACATACCTTCTGCAATTTGGCCATATTGTGATTTTGATCATATTTCGATCAATTGTTCAGCCCTTGATGAATTTTACTGCATGGACTTAAAACAACTGTCTCTCACTTCACTATCTGCTCTCCCGGCTCTCCTCTCCAGTCTTCAGTGCTAGAGGAAGCACTCTCACGCTCTCTCATCCTTCACTCTCCAGTTCCTGTGGGCCACTGGGGGCCTCTATTGACCACAGCATCAATAATGCAGGCCTCTAATGTCTCTGCACCATCTGATAAACTACAGCCACCATCTCCTCTGTTCTTTCTCTGTCTCTCTATGTCCCCACACACACTAACGCCCACACATGCAGATAAGTGAACGACTAATGAGAGGAAGTTGGGAAGTTTTGACATTGGTTTAGATGCTGCTACTCCACATGAGCTTTAAAGCCTAGCTAATGGCCACCAGCTTAATAGGAAGAATAAATCAATGACTGGCTAAGTGTAGCAAAAAGGAGGAACATTTGGGCCAATTCAAAATAAGCCAAAGCTAAAGGCTGCAGTCCATTAATTTGTAGCTTTATGCAAGAGCAAATGTAAGTTGCAATCGTTCTCATCTTTTTGTCACCTTACCTGGCTGCTGAGTAAGGCCTGGGCTGCAGTTTTGGCAAATGCTCTGAAAGACAAACACAAGCGTCAGTCACTCTGTCAGCTACGATTTGGTTAGATCAGACATCAATGACAGAGAGGAGACAGAAAAAAGTGGAAGCCATCGTTGTCCATTGAGATGTCCTACCTACCAATCTATCCTCGGTAACCCCCACCCAGGTTCCAGTCTTGTTTCTAGGACATACTTCTATATTTATGAAATTACACACTCAGGGTTATGGAATCCCAAGTGTCCAGATGTGGAGCCAGTAGGAAACAGATTGCTTATGCGGACCTTATTTCAATGCCAGCCATGAAGGTGCCCTCTTTTGGATGATATTGGAGTATATTGCATCCGTGAGGAGGCTTCAATAAAATCGGGAAAAGTTGTGAGAGCTAAAGAGAACTTCTACTTTTTCCCCCCCGTAGCAACAGGATTTGCCATTCGCTACACTATGGCCACCACCGCTAAATCTAGGCCAAGTGACTGATTGAGAATTGGATCACTTTTTACAACGTGCTCGCAATGTACTTTCATTTGTTAATATTATCCCAATGATAAATTAACCTGGAAAAGTAAAGCTGCGCCATATGTACCAGCTGAGCCTTGACAAAAACACATTTTTTCTGCTAAGTCCTCAGAAAGACAAACAGCTGGACTAAATGAGCGCTCTCCTCCTTTTTCTGGCTTTGTTGGACATCTAAACAGCTCTGGGTGTTAGGGAGACAGCTTCCACTTTGACGTATGATGCCTGCCTTCCATTTCTTTGTGCTGAAAATTTAAAATTAAATGGTGATGCATGATGCACTTAGCCTGAGAGTGCAAGAGGATTTTTAACAAAAAGCGTACGCCTGGCCCAAACAGGCACACACAATAGACAATACGCCAGATGTTTAACCAGTTACCAGTGGCTGAAGATGTACAGCATGTAAATACAACAAGCTGGATTTGAACTTGGCCCAGGACCTTTGCCACATGTCATCCTCCTCTTTCTCTCCCTGTCTCTCTCTATTTTTGCACAATCTACAACCATACAATATGATTCCTTTATTCACACCTCAGTTTAAAATATGAGTATAACTATAGAAAACACAGTAGTAAACTATGTGAAATGGGACACATCAATCAACTATTGAGAGCTTAACAAATGGAGTCCAGACACTAAAAAAAAAAAATAATAATAATAATTGAAATAAAGTTTACTAAGACTTGTTCTAAATTGGAAAAATACCTATTTTGCACTAAAATCTAATGAAGGGTGAAAACACCAAAATATAATCTTTAATTTAAAAAAACAAACAAACAAACAAAAAGCAATAAACGAGGCAAGTAAATGTTAGATTTGAGCCGAGCTTCTATTATAATCAATATGCTTGTATTGCACATATATCTAATAATTGGTTACCTACATCTACACTGAAGGCACGTGGATTGAATATTCAATAAAATCTTTTCCCAAGCTGTATCCCATTAAAGGGCAAAATCTTTTTGGACAAGACCATTTAAAAAACAACTTATCACCATAAAACAGCTCCTGCAATCCTTTCCTGCAGTGCCCAGCACAAACACACACACACACACACCTCCCCGCCAAGTGATGTATCATGCCTGTTAACAATATCATCTACCCGTCTTTGCAGCTGCACCGCACCCAAGCTGCTGCCTTTCTATCACAAAGTGTGACAGCAAGTGTCCGAAACAGAGGACAATCAATCCATCAAGTCACATCATGGCACTATGATGACACTGTTGGTTGATACAAAGGATATATCACTTTTAAACCCTTCAGCGCACAGATCCTTAATGCTGTGAGTGGCTTAAGGACAGCATTTTAAAAAAAGCCAGCTTGGTCTCTGTTCCTAACAATATAGTCGCAGGGTTCCCACTGTTTTTTGAATAATTATCATTTCCAGGGGATCATCGATCACACTGCACAAGAATGTAATCTATTCCATCTCAAAAGTCGCTCTGCACTGCAATTTGCATGCAGGGGGACAATTTTAGAGAGGAATAGATATAGCAACATGGTTGCATAAAAAATTACACTGCCTCAGATATATGGATAGTTTCTTTGGCCACAGATTAGCATTAAGGCATTAAAGAGAATTCTCACAGGGAATTTTTTTCCAATAGCCTATAAAGTGCAAGTGACTCCTGAGTGAAATGTCTGCACACTTCTGGTTGTCCAAGGCCATCTGTAGCATTCTATGACATTTTATTCCCCCTTTTTAAAAGAACATAATGTGAAAACATGTCATACGTCATGTGTTTTCTGTGACTGAAAAACTTAGCTTTAACTTTCAAGGTTTTCTAGGAGGTCTTGATAAGTCCAGGCCTCACGGGACAGAGACACCCTACAGGTCACAATCAAAAAAAAAAACACAAACCACAAGCTCACCCTGGTACAATATTATTTGAGCCCACGGGTAGAATAAATTGAAAACGATGCCCATGCACAGGATTGAGCTCTCCGGTGTCATGACCCCAAAGTTTTCATCCCGCACACAATATGAAACAATGGACCATATAACAAGGGAGCTGACTCCAGGAAGTGGGTATCTTTCTCAATTTATGCCCGATGTCTACTTTTATACCCAGCCGGCACATGGCCAAAGGCATCTGGACGTAGGCGCATATCTCCTCATTATTTACAGTTAGGGGATAACAGCATAAGCTCTGATCAGCAAACACCCCCCTTCGGTCAGGTTAATGAAGCGTGACGGCACGGTAATGCAGTAACGTACGTTATTGGTGACACACTGAGTCAGGGCTGACCATTAACCTCTGCTCCTGGCTGACCCTGCATGCTCATGTCCTTGTGAAACTAAGTCGCTAACCAATGAATGGCCCCCTGTCCCCTGCACAACAGCTGTTGCCCTGAAGGGCCTCCTGCACCACATTTTTCACCAGGGCATGAACGTCCTGATTGCCAATTTCTGCATCAGTTCACTACTGAAAAAGGTGCTTTGGTTGGCAAGTGGGCCAAAAATAACTGACATTGGGTAGGCCAAGAGCTGTGACACAGCTGTTTTAGAGGACGACTCAACTTGTATGTAAAGCAGTAGCCAACTAATTTCACTGTCTGGTAGGCTTCAGTCAGAGCTTATTAGATCCATACTGAATGACCAGCCAACTATCTAATGAGCTGATAGAAAATGTTATTTTTCCACCAACAGCTGGTTCAAAGGAGGGACGGTATATATGGCAGACAGCAGAAACAAGTGACCGATGTCATTATTGAGGAAAGATATAATGAATAAATGGAGCAAATATCCTTTGACTTGCAGCTACTTTAAAGCCAACATTTTCACAGAAAACCATACAGGAGCAATATGGAGCTCTAAAAATGACAAAGTCAAATCAGTATCCATCCTTTGGGGAGCTCTAAGATGTACACTGTCGGATCATTTTGTATAATTAAACGCTATAACATTAAGCCTAGAGACCACAGAGGGAGCCTTGCTTTTCTGTGGCTACAGTGACCCCTAATGGACGTGTTATGTACTGGACTGACAATCCCACCTGGGCAACATGTGCACATACAAGAGGCGCACTTGACATAACCTGGGGCCAGCTCAAAAGTGATGTGAAGCAATGAAATAACACAGATAATTATTAAACTGATACTGTGTGCAGGTTTGATGTAACAGATAAAGGCATCCAGATCCAGCTCCATGTCAATCACTATAATCACTCATACGCCTCAGGCTGCTTGAAAGCCTGCATCAAATAAGCTATGCATTCTGACTACAAATAAAAATAAGAATTAAAAAAAAAAAAAGTCTATGTGTTATGGTATGCAGCCCCTACTGATCAGTAAGGCTTTACCATTATAAAGAATCTCTACATAGTTGAGGAGGCATGAGCTCCCCCAGCACCGTGACTCTTCTTCAGGATGTTATACTGTTTTCCAGGCATGGTTGGTAACAGATAATGAAATGAGGAGTAGATAGAGGCAAAGCAGATTTCAGTAGTGGAAAATCTAAACAAATACAATGCAAAATAAAGACAACATTAGCCAGAAAAATAAACAACATGATGTTTGATTTAGTTTTCAGTATGGTTTGAACTCTGACTTGGCTTCCTATTGTTAGTACAGTGGATCAAAATGTTTCTGGACCTTATGACTGACTGACAGGTAACAGGTGGTGTTCTGACCTATGAGCAGGCTGAGAGGAGGTGAGCAGGACGGAAAAGCAGTGAGCAGCTCCAAAGCACTGAGGCTTGGGTCTCTCACATAGAGGTTGTAGTCTGCAGCGCCTTGTTTGCTGCACAGCTCCTGTAGTCTCCTCTTCTGCACGCTGTCGCCTGTACACTCCACCAGCGCTCTGAGAAATGCCTAACAAAAAAAGAGATAAATAATGAAGAGTCACTTTTATCTGTTTTGAACACCAGTCATAAACCGGAGATGCGATTCTTTTGGTTTTCATAATTCAGGTTCCCATTCATCCCCTATTGACAACATTATTTTTTTCCTGCCCCTCATTACATCCTTACAACACAACCGTAGTAAGATATGATAATGAATACATATATCACATTTTCACACAATACAGCAACGCAAACTTCAGTGCACCCTGGCACACAGGGCACATCATCAATAACGTTCATATAGCTCCACCCATGCATGCAAATGCTGTGTAAGATTTGAGGCTGACTAAGAGCCTCGCTGTAGGAAGTCTGGACTCTGTGCTGGTTGGTTTTGCCAAGTGCCAGCTTTTGAAACCAGCCCAGGCATCTTTGATAGATGCAACGCACTTGGAACAGTTTCATCCCCATAAAACTGGGTCCTTTACTGCTAATTGTTTTGCATTGAAATGTTACAAATCATATTTAAGTGTTTGTTTTTTAATCCACAGAGAAAGTAGCACAGTGCCAGCAGACAACATTTTATTACTCATTAATTTGCTTCATTTAAACAATTGATGCAATCCATTTATATATGCTTATCTCAGCAAGAAAGACAAGCCATGCTGCTCCAGCTGTTCCAAGTCTTAAGATAAACTATGTTTCATGAATGCATCTATATAGGGCAACTCCTTTTTGAGACTGAGTGATTTTACTTTATTCCACTGCAAATTTCAATATAGCAATCAGAGGTTCCAATTATTTTGCATACTTAAGTGTTCCTGCATAGCCTCCGTGATTATTTATAGTTGAGTGCAGGCACGTGAGGATTAATGGCATATTCTTGCAGCGTGCAATGGCAAAATTATGACCCCCATCTTCCAAGCCATCCTGAATAGCCACCACTTCTGCAATATTTGATCTAGCACTTATCATTTAACCCTTGTTAGTGTCAAACAAAGTGTTGGATGACTACAGTAATAACAATTCAACACTTGTCTCAGAAGGAAGTGTGAGCCGGCCTGTGCCAAGTATATCTTCCTGTATTTCATGCTCTCATGCATAGTGAATGGGTGTTTGTAAAGCGGGATAATTGTCTCTTGCTTTCCACGGGATCATGGGGATTTAAAATTGCAGGCACTGTAATTATTTCAGTAAAACAGGATAACGGTTTGGATTAAACCGACAGGTGTTGCACAAAAATCTTACAGCTTTCACATAATATCTTCATGCTGATTTCTGGTATAGTCAGTGGGTATATGGACAATAGCTCAACCTGCAGAGATCATTTTGTGTGCAGGACTTGCCCACAGAAACAATGTGGGTCAGAGGATTAACACAGAGGAAATATTCAGTCTCACATGCAGGAGACTGACTGTAGCTGTTAGAATTAGGATATAACAACTGAACAACCAATGAATTTGAAATGGAAAATGGGAAATAAGATTATGGTATAAAATGAGGCAAGATATTAGGACTAATGATCTCTCTGAGGTGATATTTTCATGAATTACATCTAATAATTTATCACACTAACAAAATATTATCTTGTCAGTGATCAGTTTAGCGGATATAAACAGGTTTTGAAGTTTTGGTGTCACACAATATTACACTCAGGGGCTTTGCCATTCCTGGTGGTTTTAGTGAACTGACACCCGCTCAAGCCAGTGGGGAAATTATTATTTATGTTAATGTTTTTGACATCAATTTCAATTTAAACTGAAATTTCAAAATTGGCCTGTCCCTACAAGGAATACCCACTCTGAGCCTCGAGAAAATTCTCTGCATGTTGTATCTTAAATTTAATCTTCCAGTTTGATGAAAACCAGAAATGGTTACCTTGGCAACCTCTATTTGGCGTTTGTTGCATGAGTTATAGCTTATGTTTCGTTGTTTTATTTTTATCTTTTTGCTTTTTACTTTACAAAACACAAACAATATCAAAACACAGAGTTGTCAGATTGTTGCCATATTTTCACAATTTACATATTGTCTTCCTATTGTCATTCAGTCTGCTGTTTTGAACAGTAAACTACTGCAGCTTATGCCAGCAGGAAATTAATGGCCTTCGTTAGGATTAGGCTATAATGTTTTGAATAAATAATGAATTTAACTTGGAAAATGAAAATAAGGATGCAGACATAATATTCTGAACAAATAATGAGTTTAACTTGAGAAATGGAAATTAGAAACAGGCCAGTTTGGGACAAATAATGAAATTATACATTAAACGGAAATTAAACGGAAACAGACTACTTTTGAAATTTTGATTACATTGTAAAATGATAATATAAATAGACTGAGCTATAACTTTTTGAACAAATAAGGAACTTTAAATGAGATTTAAAATTGAGCAATCAGCTCTATTATTGTTGTTGTTATTATTACTGTTGTCCTTATTATAGTTACTACAAAAACTAATTAGTATACTGTGGTCATAGTGGAAAAATGGTCAAGGAAGTTTACTTGCTCAATGAGACACAAATTAGCCAACAAGCTCCATCATTAGGCTATAGTTTTACTTTCATGTATTAAGCAGTGTTGAAAAATTGTCAAAGCAAAAGGTAGATGAATCACTTTAACTGGAATTGAAATGGACTGGGAGCAGAGTAGAATTCCTGCATCCCCGGCTGTCAATTAGGGAGGCACAGTTCCAGACTACAGCTATTTGCCACTTCCACACACCAAATGCGGCTTTGAATCTCCATTACCACAGAAGACCAGGCAGGCTTAATCTTCTTTTCAGCCTAGGGCCCAAATTGGGCAAATTCAGTCTCGCCTGAGCTCATTAAAACACACTATGGACCCAAGTGACTTGGATGAGTCCTGACGGTAATGCTCCCATGGTCCTCGTCCAATGCTGCCCTGACTTCAGTACCATTATACTTGATCAGTAAGGAAATCAATGAAATCCAGTACACCTGTTCCCATGCTCGGACGACAGGAATAAAAGAAGTGTACTCAAGTTTGTGTAAGCATGATGTCAAAATTATTTCTTTCCTCTTATTGTCCCTACACACTATAAGAGTGAGTAGGACATCATATGGAAAAAGTTGCTAAGACAATTTATAAAGCCAGTTGTTGTTATTCCGCTGTGTAGAAAAGTTAGGACATACCTTCTTAGGAACACTTCTGATCTCTAGACACCATGTGAGCAGGTACTGCAAAGTCGTGGTCTGAGGAATATAGGATGGCACCTGGGCACCTGGAACCACCAAACGCATGGGTGCAATAAATCTATAACTATTCAAAAAATCCAAGTGTACAATCACCCCACGGGTGAATATGCTATGTTATAGAATTCTAATGCAATTTCAGGGCATTCCTTTCAAAAACAAATACACAAGGCACATTAAAAACTTTACCTTTTTTCTTGGTGTCCTTGCGTAGTGATACTTGGACACGATGGTTCCTCTGGTCCTGGAGGCCCAATCTGTGGAGCAACTCCTCCACCTCAGTGTCCCTGTTTGGGCAGAGCACATCGAATGAATCCCCCGGCAGATAAGTCATCGTCGGATGGGCCTGGAAATGAAAAAAGCAATATCTAAATGATAAGCTTAAAACTGATGTTTCAATGTTATTTGTCCCAGACTGTAATTCACTGGGTAGCAGGAAGGCACAAGATGTAAGACATAGCTCAAATGGATTGCTTAGGTTAGTCACAATTCACACTGCAGGCTAACTGCGAGCCTGCTGTTCTAGTGCTCATCATTTAGAAAAATGTTAGAAATGAACATTATATTGTCAAGCTTACAGAGATGTCCAGCTCTAGCAGAAGGGCCGTCTTCACTGAATCTCCCCTGGTCAGCTGAACTGCCCTGGATATGGGCAACTCATGGAGAGCCTCTTTATTGAATGGTGCATTAATCTGACAAAAAAAAAGATATATTTCTAATAAATGGGGACAAAGGAGTGAGGTAATAACCCAGACTTTTACCGGCCAATTATTCAAGAGGAGAAGAGATATTAGAGACATGGCAGGACAGAATATGAGACTGAAATGGGACTTTAATGTCGCCTTCATCTGCAGCAGCACTCCTCACCTCCTCTATGGTGTCTTGCTGAAGTGAGACATCGAGGTAGGGGGGAGGCAGAGCAGGAACATTCAGAGATGATTCGGACAGCGGTGGCAGGGAGCTTGTCAGTGAAGCTTCCAGCACAGCACAGGGAGCTCCAGCATTCCCACTCTGTGTCTCTGCTGCTGGACTCCCTGCAGGAGGTGCTGGTCTAGGCTCTGAAATGGCAGTCTGTGTAACAGAAGGTGAGGATGAGGCGGCAAATGCTGGTTTGGAGCTGGTTTCTACAGACAGTTTGGCTGAGTCACTGTTCTGGTTGTCAGTGAGACTTAGGAGGTTTAGCTTGACATCGGAGGGTAAATCAGGAGTTTCTCTTGCTAAATCTGTCTGCTCCCCTTTAAAGTGCCCTTCCCTTTCAGAGGCCATCTTTGATAAGGCTCCTTTGATTGCTTCCCACAGTCCTTCAATCCAGGGGTCCACAACCAGTTCCAGCCTAGAGACAGAGAATAAAGTCCACAAGATGATAAAGAGAGAGAGGTCAGACAAATCTGATCATTTGTCACATCTCAACAAGAGAAACAAAGCTCAGGTTAAAAGGGTGAAATGGCAGAAATCCCTGAACCACGTTGAATTAGCTAACTGGACTCTTGGCCTCTCCAGAACTTACCCTACACCATCATCTGCATGTCCTGTCGCATAGAATTGTTTGGCTCCAAGTTCCTGTAGACGACGGTCAATTGTCTTCCCACAGTTGCAGAAATTTGCATAATTTGTATCTCCTAAAGCTAGAGCATGCGGAGGAAAACAGATGTTTGAGATTTCTCAAATCAGCAGCTGTTCGGAGAGTAAACATTGAGCTGTGCTCTAAATCGTAAACATTTTAACAAATGTGCTTTGTAAATAAAGTTTGTTTGATTGATTGAGGACCTACATATTATGTAAATATATTCCACATGCATCAGCAAAAAGAGCAATTTCACATAATCATGCTGTAATTTACCTAAAAGCGCATAGCAAAGGTGTTTATAATGATCAGAGGAGAGGGTCTTCTTCTTGATTCTCTTTACAAATTGGAGAGCATTGTCTGGCGGCTCCCCATCTCCAGTAGTAGACACAACAAACACCACAGGGGCATTCTCTTTCTCCAGATTGTACTGGAACCAGTGATATGATTAATAAGCGAGCAGTGTTTCCATAATCCATAACTCATACACACTGCATTACATATATATCCCCACAGTGACCAGAGAACATCTCTATTAAGATGCTATTAACATGTTATCGCTTGTCAGCAGGTTAGTTGCACAAGAAGGGTTTAGACAGTTCTATTCCACATGAGTAAAGTTGTTTTAACTGTAATCCACAGGCTGTGGGGTACCTTCTCTTTCTGATCCAAGCAGCTGAGTTCAGCCACCAGTCCGTGCTCCGCTGCCTCTTCAGCTATCCCCTCTGCTAAGGACTGGGCTTGTCCCTTTTGAGAACCGTACAGAACCAAGAACCGAGGTTTCACTTCACAGGGCATTCTGGAGAATGAATGGACACGACAAAATAAATTCACATATTTTCAAGATATCTTCACATTACATTAAAGTGTAAGTTCAGTAACAGTATGGCCATTCAAAGCTGTGCAAATTCACATGCAACCAATAACTTGTACTGTCTTGAAATTCTGTTAGTTCTTTGTATTATGCCACTGCTCCTAAAAGCTGAGATACTGACATAAGTTAAGCTAATTTGCAAGGCATCTTACCATAAGCCATAGCTGAAGTTGAAGCAAGTCAGTGCAACTGGTCAGGTGACAATGACTATTGTAACTATTAATAACTATTAGATAGCCGACCTGTTTCTTCATGTGCGTCTTACCTAGGCACTGCAAAGCTTTAAAGGCAATAGATGGTCTCCCGCAGAATACTCTTTGCAACACTGTGGAGATAAGCAGCAACTTTAAAAACCCAACACTACTAAACTACCCGGACATTGCGTCAGTTTTGACGCTAACAGCTTACACATGTGCACGTGGACTACACTGTTATTTATCTTCCCGTAGCGAACCACACAATACAGACAGTAAAGTTCAATGCTTTTATAAACAGATAATAGACAACTACCACTGACGAATTCAGCGGCAGCAAGTCGAATGTGTGCATTGATTTGGAAACAGCTGATCCTCGAGGCGTCAACACTGGTTAGCTCTCAAATCAGCTGTTTGTCTGAGCGATACAACCAAAGAAACTGAATCATTCAGTGTAATTAATCAAACAGGTTAAAACAGAGATACATACGCTGTGTGAACAAGTCGGCAAATATGATTTTGTGCTTTTTCAAAAGTGCTGTAGCTTTTCATAGAGTCCAGTCCATCCCATGGAATTTCCTGCACCCCGAAAATCGCGCGAGATCAGGAGCGCAGACTGCCATTGCACGAGATTGGAAGAAACCATATTATGGAGAAGACACTTTTTGGATTATCAACAGTTGTAGTTTCAGCTTGTTAAAATGTAATTCATAGTCGAATAAAGTTATTATAATTAAATGTGCCATACTCCACATGAAATAATGTGTTTAATTGCTGTTGAATTCAGCATCCACTGACAGCACTTGGTTTCGCCCTCCCCGCCCCAAGAGCCTTCCAGAAGTCGCCGGCAGACCCGTGCGGCTTGCAGCTTAGCCACACTCCAGTTTTCTATCCTTAAAAGTCATAATTTGATCCAGAAGACAGTTAACAAGTGCCCCGTTCCTTCAGCCAACATGTCAACTTTAGGGACTCTAGCCTTCGATGAGTATGGAAGGCCTTTCATCATCATTAAAGACCAGGATAAGAAGACACGGCTAACGGGCCTTGACGCATTGAAGGTACAATGGGCTAGCTAGCATGATGCAGAGTGGCATGCCGATAGCTTATTTGCTAGTTAATAACGCTAGTTGCAGTCATCTGGCTAAGCTAACATATTGACAATTGACGAGTTCTGCTTATGTGAATATTCACTGAACCTGTTTGATACAGAACTTACACCTAGCTGGTCAGTTGTGGTGTTGTGCTTTAGCAACAGGATAACATTAGCAAGAGGATTACCGTTAGTCACTGCATGCTAGCATCACGGCCCATGTGCTTTTCTCGGGTGCGTTCAACGTTTGAGAGTTGCTAAATAAGTGCTGGGGCCTCAGGCGCGAACTCGTATGAGCCGTGAATATTATTGACACAAGTGTCCATCAACGATGCACATCCCGATCACATAATTTCTGGAAATGACAGCTTTAGCTTATAAAGACCAAGAATGAGACATCACCAGATAGGTTAGCTGACATTTCTGTTTGTGTTTTGCAGTCTCACATTATGGCAGCCAAGGCGGTTGCTTCAACGCTGAAAACATCACTAGGACCAAATGGTGAGAAAAAGTCCCCATCTTCGATCAAATCATTGAATGCGCCACACCCTGTGGCCAGATGAATGCTTGGATGCTGAGCCTCTAATTTTGGTCACTTTCACCACTATTTTAAAAGAAAGATATGTAACTGACGTATGATTTCAACAGACCTTTTGCGATCTAATAGGCAAGATTGTGCTTTTTCATCTATAATTTACGCTCATTTTCTATGCAGGCCTTGACAAGATGATGGTTGACAGGGATGGAGAAGTGACTGTCACCAATGATGGAGCCACAATTCTCAGCATGATGGATGTGGACCACCAGATCGCCAAGCTCATGGTGGAGCTCTCCAAATCCCAGGATGATGAAATTGGAGATGGAACCACTGGAGTTGTTGGTAAGGAGAGGGGAGATTATGGGGGCAAAATTCAGTCAGCTACAACCAATTTATGTCTTTCTGTTAAAATGAAACCGTAGGTGTCTGTGGTGCTGTCATCTGCAGAGGTTGCTGCCATAGAGTACATACACTCAATTGCATGTAGTTTTGAATAATAACATGACTGCATTGTCATGTGGATTATATTATATGACAAGGATTTGTGTATAAGTGTCAGTACACAGCAGTGTTGTACCATATGAGCATTGCAGAGTGAAGGAAGCACCATATTAGTGGGTTTCTGTTTACAGCGTCTGACTATTCGTGCAAATCCTTTTTTTTCCCTCTTATGCACTCAAGCATTGGGCTTACTGCAGCTATGTCAAAAGTAAACAATGCAATGATTATGAATATGAATATGCGAAGTCAAATTTACAGAGTCTACATGTTTGACATTTGTGAATTTTTGCAAGACATAACTTGCTATCTGCCTCCACTTGGTAATGGAACTGTTAATCATATTTGGCTTGTGGTTACTCATTTCTTGATTTAATTTTTCTTTTCATCTTTAGTGCTAGCTGGAGCTCTTCTTGAGCAGGCTGAGCAGCTGCTGGACCGTGGAATCCACCCCATCCGCATCTCGGATGGTTACGACCAGGCAGCCCGTATCGCCATCGAGCAGCTCGACAAGATTGGCGAGACCTTCCCCTTCGATCCCAACAACACAGAACCCCTTATCCAGACTGCCATGACAACGCTGGGATCCAAAGTGTAAGTAAACTGCAGCGTTGACATGATTCATCTGACTTAACTACAGTGAAGAAGTACTGTTTTAGATTGCTGGATATTGCTTGCATGCTAGGCAGTTGGTATAATTCTATCCAAGAACTTTACCTTTTCAGTTTAGTTCATTTCTGGTGAGTTACAGTCAAAGTATGATAAGAAATCTTAACACAGTCCTCCGGTGGCCTTCCAGGATCAACCGATGCCACAGACAGATGGCTGAGATTGCAGTGAACGCCATCCTCACTGTGGCCGACATGGACAGGAAGGATGTAGACTTTGAGCTTATCAAGATGGAGGGAAAAGTGGGAGGCAAGCTTGAGGACACACAGCTCATCAAGGGAGTCATTGTCGACAAGGAGTTCAGCCACCCTCAGATGCCCAAGGTACACACACAAGCAAAGAGGACTTTAATTCGATGAGTTTTTCATTTCTTTTTCCTGACTCATCCTTTGTGATCATACATAATGAAATAGCTGACAACACTAGAGGCAGATTTAATTTGGCTAACTGACATGCACTTGAAAATGAACAGTGAGGTAGCAGTATCATTAAAGAATCTAGACTTGACTTATTTCATTCAGACCATTAATTCTTCTCCATTATTCCAGTCAGTCTTGACAGGCAGTGTCTGTCTCACCTCGTGAGATAGTATCATCATAGAGTTGTGACATAGCTCACAACATTGATAGACATGACAACATCAGGAGCTCAGGATTGTGATTGTTTTTTTGTTTTGTTTTTTCCATTAGTGACCCTCCATGTTATTCCTGATGGTGTCTGTGCACAATCAGGATAGTTGAGGTTATCAGTGCTTGTCATCCTACCTTGAGAAACAGCCACCTCTGTTTTTTTGCAACATGAGAAACGCCTTCCACGGACGTGAAAATTGCCTGAGCTAGATAATTTGTCACCGTATACATAATTAGGTTTTGTCAGTATTTTTCTATTTTATCTTTAATTCATTATGCCCAAGTAGAGTATTTTCAGATCAGTGCACACATTGCATTACACTTACATTTTTCAAAAATCATATTACATAAGACATATGCCTTGCAAATGGGGTAAGTGCAAATTAGGTGTAGACAGTAAATGGGGCACAACCAAGTGGCACCAGTATTCTCCTAAGTGTTATTGCCAGAACTCTGCAAATTTAATTGTATAAGGTAATCTGCACATTTTTCTTCATATGTAAGAAATGTGAAATAATACTCAAAGTATTTCTTCTTTGTCTCTGCCCAGGTTTTGAAAGACACAAAAATTGCTATCCTCACCTGCCCATTTGAGCCCCCTAAGCCCAAGACCAAGCATAAGTTGGACGTGACATCTGTGGAGGACTACAAAGCTCTGCAGAAATATGAAAAGGAAAAGTTCCTGGAAATGATCCAGCAGGTTAGTATTTCAACATCTGTAAGCTATTAGCTAAGCTAATCATTATAAAAATATGACTCCTACCTTTAGCTCAGTCTGATTGATTGAATGCTGCTTGGTTACTTATACTTGCATTTCTGTTATTTGTCTACTTGGTTCCTCGTATGCTGCTTGTTTGTTTGTCCTGTGCCTGTTTATTAGTCTGTTGCTATGTGCACTTACTAACGTGCACACTACTTTGTATTTGTCCTGTCCATCTGTATAATAATTCTGTTGTCGGGTTTGGGTGTTTTAACCACATTTTCTGGCTATTAACATCGGGCCACAGGGACTACATCTGAAAATTAGCTTAGTTGGCTAACACTGGCACATTTACCCTTGGGCTGATTAATATGCATTGCCCTTCGTAAATAAATAGTTGTAATAAATAAAAAATATGAAATCAGTCACAGTACATGTTGGCACATGTGGTTATACTTAAAATACAGAATTTGTAAACCTCATGAGCAATTTGTATTGTTCTAGGTCAAAGAGAATGGTGCTAACCTGGCCATCTGCCAGTGGGGCTTTGATGATGAAGCCAACCACCTGCTGCTGCAGAACGAGCTGCCTGCCGTGCGCTGGGTCGGAGGGCCTGAGATTGAGGTGAGAGATGTTTACTTCCAAAGACTAGGTTCATTAATTTTCTTTTGCTTAAGATAATACCACCAGACTCTGTAAATGTAATAAAATGACTGCAGGGAAATGGACACTGAAGGTCATGCAGGTATAACAAACCCAGTGCCACATGATAAATCCCCTTGATATAAGGTCACTCCTGAACTTTATTCACCTGTTTCAACACTTGGGATGAATGCTTTGCGAATGGCAAGTCAAACTCATGTTACACATCTGTTATGGCCATGAACAGAAGGTGCATGGTAAAGCTTTTCTTTGCTCTCTGTGTTCATTATCCAATGTTGATTGTCTTGCCTCTGCAGTTGATTGCCATAGCCACAGGAGGTCGCATTGTGCCGCGGTTCTGCGAGCTGACCCCCGAGAAGCTTGGCACAGCTGGCCTGGTGAAGGAGATATGCTTCGGCACCACCAAGGACCACATGCTGGTCATCGAGGAGTGCAAGAACTCCAGGGCTGTGACCATCTTCATCCGTGGAGGCAACAAAATGGTGAGCACAAGTTTGATTTCCATCCCTGTAACAAAGTCTCCATTTACATTGTCTTTTGAGATAACAGAAAAGAACTCAGACCTGAAAAAATAGTTGTACATGGATTCAATGTAGAGCTCTAAACAAAGCATTTTTAAAATTTCTTTTAAGCAGGACATTGATATACCCAAGATAACCAATTTCCCACCTTAAAACAATGTTCTGTCCTTAATCCCTATTTATTCAGCCTATTTTTCTCGCTCTGTCTGATTTAGATCATTGAGGAGGCAAAGCGTGCACTTCATGATGCTCTGTGCGTGATCCGCAATCTGGTCAGAGACAACCGTGTTGTGTACGGAGGAGGAGCTTCAGAGATTGCGTGTGCCCTGGCTGTCAACCAGGCTGCAGATAAGGTGAGAACCCCAGAATATTTAGCATTTAACAGTCTTTCTGATTAATGCATTATTTAAGCAGAACGTCTATATGGTGTTTACTAACACCCAATAAACAAATGTTTGATGCATACTCTGAACTCTTGCTGAACTCAGCTCCATAAATGCACCACACACGATTCTCCTATTGCTGCATGGATCCTCTAACCTCTATCGCATTCCCTCTCGTCTCTAGTGCCCGTCATTGGAGCAGTATGCAATGAGGGCATTTGCAGATGCTCTTGAGGTAATCCCCATGGCCCTGGCTGAGAACAGCGGGCTGAACCCCATCCAGACCATGACAGAGGTCAGAGCCAAACAGGTCTCAGAAAACAACCCCTTCCTGGGCATCGACTGCTTGCACCTCAACACCAATGGTAAGAAACAAACTGCGTGGTGTACAATGCAAGCTGATTTATGTCCTATAATATGTTGATCTCCAATCATGTGTCATCAGAGCCTGAGAGCATGCAAGTCCTCATTCTGTACAAACACTAAACTGCCTGATGTCACAGATTAGCACAGATTCAACTGGTTCGGTGTTTAGTTGGAATAAAAACACGTAGTCCATCTTAGTTCCTTTGTTTCTTCATCAGTCTATCCAGCAATATCTCAGACACCAAAATGACTAGTTAAAAAGTGACATTTATTCCAATAAGACATGGCTGGCTGCACTATTGGAGAAAGATGTCTTGTTCTTTGTAAGTATCGTCAGAAGAGACAGTCAAGTGGTAACACATCTGTTTAACTGCTGTTTAATTAATGAATTGCCTTTTATTTTGCTGCTCCACAGACATGAAGCAGCAACATGTGATTGAGACTCTGATTGGCAAGAAGCAACAGATCTCTCTGGCCACTCAGGTGGTCAAGATGATCCTTAAGATCGATGACATCCGAAGCCCCGGAGAGTCCGAGGACTGAAGCCCATCAGAGTGTGAGAAGGCTTGGCTGTGTTCTAGAACGCCCAAGAAAGTCTGAGATGTTCTAGAACTGTCTTAGGCACTTCCCCCGAGCACTAAGTCCAAACCGCACTGCATACTGTTATTTATCATTTGATACAAAATTGTTCAAGCTGTTGTACCGCCCAAGTCATCATTAAAACGTTGGTTGTTAAAATGTCATCAGTGTGGTTCTGATTTCACTTGGCTGTTCATGTAAAACTTCAGTTAACTCGTTTTTTCATTGTGTGTTTATTCATTTGGCATTGCATGATGTGTGTATTGGTTATGTCTTGCAGAACTGAGGAGGATTTCAAACAAAAACAGTCTGTTAATCATACATAAAAGATAATGTACCAAGATCCATACACTAACAATTTCACTGAAGGCTTTCAGTCATACAGTTTGAAATCAAACATGCATATTACTACATCCATACAGTCTGCACATGGTAGAAGTACAAAATAATTTTGGGTCCATCATTAAATTCTACAGTCAAGTGACTAATTTCTATGGATCGAAAGGTCTTCAAGTCTGAAAAATATGAAAAATTAACATTATCCAGATCTTCAAAAGAATAACAAGAACACCAGTGTTGCCAGCTCTGCCTGCTGTGGTTGACAACAATCACCAGCTCTCCAGCAAATGATCACTCTGAATGGCACCTCTATGTTTAATTGTACCCACAGCCCTCACTTTTATGATTGTCATCCTATGTCTATGAAAATCACAACTGATGTCTGCAAAGCTATGCATAGAAACACGGTAAAAGGCACAAGTGGCTCTTCCATTGTTGTGGATAATTAGGTCCCCTCCTCCTGGCCTACATGTATTTGTTCAGCCAGTTCAGCATGTCTGTTCTGGCCTCCTGGATGCTGGGTTTGTCTGCGGGGTTGATGTCCTCCCTCTTGCGGTGAACAAACCCATGAGTCTGACCTGGGAAGATCTTCACCTGGTAGTCAACTGTGCATTTCTCCTTCAGTTTTGCTTCGAGGACACTCACCTGAGAGAACAGCAAACCAAAATGAATACAGGTTGTGAGAAGTCATATGGCAGACATAAAATTCACAGAATAAATATTAAAACTTCTATGTCAGTGATGTGGCATCATAGAAGCAGTCTTGCCTTCCCCATACTTTTTACACTGGATGGATACTATGCATATCATATGTTAGCATGCATACTAACCTGGTCCAGTGGGATAACATCATCTTTCTCCCCAAAGATGAACAGCGTTGGACTCTTTAGTTCATACCTGTCCTCCCTCTCCCGGATGATCCCTGCCATCACATAAACCTCTCATAAAATCATTCCTACTGCAGCCATACTGTATGCCATGCCACCTGAAAATACATTATAATTGAGTAGTGGGTGCACATTCCTAGAGCAAAGTGTGCAGTCTTTACGGAGTGAAGTCCTGATGTCCTCTATGTGCAATGTTAGAGGATGGTGATATACCTGCACCAGTGCCACCAAAACAAAATCATGTGCATATGCAGAAAAAACAAATTTGCACTGCATATCTTATATGCAGAGCTATATAATCTAACTACATAAGCATAGTTTGTAAATCAAATACGGACAATACTGTCATATATTTAGAAGGAGAGCTACCAAGTTACATCACAGATGGTCACATCTGAGTGCAAACTGCAACATTTCAAATAAACTATCAGGTAACAACGACATTACCATAGACTGAGACTCCAGCTTTGACCTCTGAATACTGCAGGGTTATGTAGTGTGTGGCGACCCCTCCCCAGCAGAAGCCCACTGCTCCAATGCGTTTGGCCCCGCACTGCTCCTTCAGGAACCACAGCACAGCCTCCACCTCCCTGTTAGGGAAACACAGGACCCAGACGAAAGCAAAAGCTGCAGTATAAGGCTAGGTCACTAAGGTCAATGAGTGGACATTATCCATGAAAGACGAATCTGAATGCAGCAAATGTCTAACAAGTGCAGATTGTGAATTAGTCTACTTAATCACCTCAGAGGTGGATCAAGTTGTTTTTGTAAACAATGATCACTCTTACATATATGAAAATTACCAGCCTGGCTCCCAACAAAGAAAAAGTCACAACTTCTCAGCCGGTTCAGTCAGATACCCACTAGACTAAATAAATTGTGTACATATGTTTAAGTTACTTGTTTATGTTGGTGGGCTTTTTGTCTTCAAGCCATTCCTGAAATTTGGACCAGTCATGAGTTGGGCTCCACGGCTCCTTCCCAACATAGAAATCTGGGCAGACAGCACTAATCATAGCAAAACAATGGCAAGAGAAACCACTGTTACAACATTAGGCAGGTCAATACACTAATATCATTATACTGGGTAAAATACAGGACTGTCAGACTAAAAACTGCTGGTGTTAGATGAGTATTTGCTCATACAGCAAGGCAATAACTTGTCATGCCTTAAAGTTATCATCCTTATTTTTATAACCATTTGACAATCACTCCAGTCAATTCATTCTCAATCAGTGTGCGGCCATCATGGGATTGTTTATTGTATACTGGATATTACACACATGTATCCATTGGCGGCCAGCATATCAGCCATGTATCTAGTGTTGGGCAGCTGCCACCCATAGATGTCTTGTATGACAATGATAGCCTTGTCAGATGCAGCGGAGGGCTTTACTACATAGGCCTTGGTGTGCTCTATCTGGACCTCCTGGCCGAGTCCCCCATACTCCATCCTGTCACCAATATCACAGGGACATGGCTTTGCTTCATTTGCCATCTGCAAACACAGACAGGAGCACAGTGCAGAGTGCAGGAGGACAAGAGGGGAGGGGTGGACTTGGTCACACATTAAAGAATCAACTATTGCAACAAACATTTCTCATACCTATAATCATGCTCAGGCCTGCAGTCAACTCCAACTGAATATGAATGGGTTTGAACATAGCAATGACAAAGCTTTTTTGTCACAATCTGAGATTTTCCAGGTTCTCTCTTTGCACACTCAAAAAACGATTTTATGTAATGGATTTTAGCTACAAACATCCACACATCAAAAGCTTACCTTTTATGGTTTTATCGTCTTCTGAGGGCCGAGAATGCAGTCTGAAGCCCTTGTCAGACTCTTGATACTCCAGAGAACATGAAATTACAGGAAATCTCGGTCAGTGTAAAGCTCGTGTGATCAGTGTCAAGTACGCAAGAATAAGGGGGGGATTTCCTGCCTGAGCTTTCAAAATAAGCCTCGTATTGACGCGTTTCAACGTTTTTTTTCCGCATGAGAGTGAAAATAAGTACTGTATCAAGCAGGAATTGTTAAAACATTAAGTATCATTTCAGTACATTTCATTTTCAATGAGTTGCATATCGGACAGTGGTAATCACTCAATGGAATTTCACATAGGCCAGCTGAAAGTATGTTTTATACCGAAATGATACAAGAATGACACAAAAGCGCGTTCTGTATCACTTTGTAAATATAGTAGTATTATTATCATCATTAGAATTATGACTATTGTTATTAACATAAATTTGTTACTATGTAACAAATACAATACTTTCATAACAATGTGCTATACTTAGGATGGATTTTCTTATAATGCGTCAACAATACTGTTGCACGACGGTAAAATCGCTGTACTTCAGGTGTCTTTGTAGTTTTCTGAGGCGTGCTTGACGAATGCACAACTACATATTGTCCCAATGCCCTGACAAACAAACCTTTCTTCACCTTGCACTACGCGGAATTATATTTTGGGGACGTCAACAGAGAGCAATGATCTACATGATCATTGACTTCGGCTTTCAAAAGGCACCGCTGGGATTCGAACCCAGGATCTCCTGTTTACTAGACAGGCGCTTTAACCAACTAAGCCACGGCGCCGCTGTGTTTTCGGAGTGATAGAAGAATACCAATGGCTGGCCAAGCACTATTTCTGAAGTGTGATTTTATAATAAGTCTCAGCTACTGAATCAGAAATAAGAGTCCCGACAATCTGTTGTCCATCTGGTTGGCTACCGTTCTCATGGCAAGGCATCTCCCCATTTTAACTGATGATGCTCAGGTAATGTCATTGGGTTCACACATTGTGAGAAAAAGATTGTAAGATATTCCCTTGAATCTCCTTTGTGTTAAAGGAGTGAGAGCAGCAGCCCACTCAAACACCAAAGATGTGAAAATGCACACATTCGTAAAGCCATATTTTACCAGAAATTTGTGGCATGTAACGTAAGATCTTTCTTTCTTTCTTTCTTACTTCTTATTTTTCCTGGATAGCCTATATATCTTGTAGCCCTGGCATTAAAATAATTTATTTATGAAGATTGTTGGCCCAAAGTTTGTTTGTTTATTTGTGGTTGTTTTTATATTACACTTAAATGGTTTGAAAACATATCCTACAGACTTTGAAAATCAATGCCTTGGCAATTTTGAGATGTAACGGTTATGGATGCTATTCCTTCAAGAGTTCAGCCTCTTTTAAAGGCCATCGTCCTTTATAATTAATCGAGCTTGTATAACGGAATTTTTCTTTATTACCTAAATTTACTATTGCTTCTCTATGTGTCCAAATAAAAAATATTGGTTCAAGTTAAATCCTCTAGATGTCGCTCTACAGTCAGGCTGGAAAAATAGCTTTTGCTCTTTAATTTGCCAGCTCTACATTTTAACTATGTTCAGATCATGGTTCAGATAAACAAGCCTGAGGTTTGCTGCATGGAGGTACTACATTCAGTTTATAGACATGGAGAGATTGCAGCTGGCCGTACTCCCTGTTCACCTGATTACTTTCTGTAGCCACGTGACAGCAGTCATGGAAGTTTCTCTGCCGTAAAATCTGAAATACTGTCGTAAGGCAAAAGTGTTGTGACAGAAGCTAGCTAGCAGTGACTGTTCAGCTAACGCGGCTAGCTTTCTGTCTGGTCTCATTGGTCACATTTCAGTAACGAAGAGGATGTAACGTTTCGAGGTTTTGCACTGAAAAAATATCATTCTAAAAGTAACATCTATTGTCCAGCTGTGAAAATACGACGAACTTGATGTGGTAGGACGTAACGAAGCTAGCGCTGGTGTTCAATCTGTGGGGACACCATTTTATGATTGTCAATGTATCCGAGCCCCAAGGATATTCTAATCTCGCTAGCTTGATTAGCTAGCTAAACGATATTATCTATATCGTGGATGGGTTCGCAATAGAGCATACCCCTGGACGAAAAGGTGACCAGTGCATAGTGAACAACATGGATACTGCCGAAGAAGGTAAAGAACGTTAAAGGGCTCACTTGCCGTAGCTTCCCAGAAACTAACGTTAGCTCCAAAATTGCATCACTGACAGAGAACCAAGCCTACTGCTGTGCTGGCCTGCTAGTTTTTAGCTCAGTAGCTAATCACCTTATTGTGAAGTTATTTCAGCTTTTGCAGGGCAGACTTCTAAAATATTTTGTTACATTTGAGTCAATATGTAAGTTTGTTATAAAGAAGTACTGAGCTGTGATCGTAGAAACTACCAGAAACCTAGCGTTAGGATGATGTCATTAGTCTCCCGTGGCATGGCCATGGATAAGCCAAGTTTCTTGCATAACTTCAGTTTGGGGATCTTGTTTCTCTTGCTGTCAGTTAAATGTTTTCACAAGTTATTCTGTCTGAACATACGTGTCTAATAACGCCACCCCTATACCTCCTCTCCCCGTTTATTTCTTTCTCTGTCTGGTCCACTGTACTTTGCTGGGTTTCGACACTGGTGGGGACCCTCCTCACTTGCATACTGTTTGTGCAGCGGATATTTGTCGTGTGTGCCGCTCTGAGGGGACCCCAGACAAACCCCTCTACCATCCCTGTGTCTGCACTGGCAGTATTAAATTCATCCACCAGGAATGGTAAGTGTGTTTAGCAGTCCCCTCCCCTGGAAAAGCAGTCCTATCCTCCTTTCACCCCACGGTCATAGCAATCCACAACTTTTCTCTTTTGTTCAGTGTTATTTGTTTAGTGAAGATGATAAGAAGTGATCTGGTTAGTTGCATGTATGCACACAATGTGTCATGTCATCGAGATCAAAAGGGTGAAGTGAGGCTCTGCTGCTGCCATAATTATAAAGTTATTGACGGCAAATAATACAGATGAATTAAAGTCAGTAAGAAAGCACTTCTTGCCAAAGTTGAACATGTAACCACATTTAGCTCTCTGAAATGTTAGATTCTTGATTCTTCTTGAAATACAGATTTTACTAGCATGTACACCCTTCAGAATTGTACAGTGTGTCTTGTAAGTAATTTGATCATTTGGCTTGATGCATAGGTTGGGGGCTTTGTTTGCTACTGTTTTGTAGTGTTTGCTTGGCAGCAAATGTAATGCAGCAAAGACAGAAAGGAGATGCAAAACAGGTTCCTTCTCCAATGTGTCTCTTCCATGCAGGTTATATACAGTAGTAACCCAGGTAACTGCCTGAGGTGGGGTGCTTGTGTGCTGAAAACAATACCAGCCCCAGCCCAGTGGGTGTTCGTGGGGCTGTGGTCTGTTCTCGTCTGTCATGTGTGTGGCTGTCACAGGTTACAAGAGGGTCAGGTGAATGGAAAACCCCAGGCAGAAGCAAAGGGCAGGCCTGGATTGTTCTGTGCCAATTGTTTCAACTTCAGTCTGCATCCATATTATTTTGTTTCCCTGCAAAGTTTAGAATAACAATCTGTGGTCAGTACCTATTGTATCTGAATAGTAGAGTCATGCTGAGCCTTTGGATAAAGTTACACTTGGCTGTGAAGTGGCCTTTATGCATATTTTGTGGCTGCAGTTAAATTTATGTCAGCTTTACTTAGCAATGTCAGTGTGAGCAAAATTTCTTAGTTTATGTTTGTCTTGATATCTTTCTGACTTATTTTGACCATTTTGCTTAATTTCTACTATCTATCAATCTATCTGTCTTCATTCACACTAGTTACTCAGTGTGTCCAGGTATAATCGGATCGGTGTTCCCACTGGTCATTGAATTTCTTGAATATCGTGGAATTTAGATAGGTGTTTTCCAGGCAAGGTAATTCAGGGAATTTGATATTTTTTCTGGGCAAGTCATGGAATATCAGGCCATTTTACAAATGGTTGCTTGGTGGACTTATATCAGAATGTATTTTTTACTACTTGTTCCACACATTCATTGCATTAGATGGTGGTTTTGAGCTGTTTTTGTATATTTTACGGCCACTTCTCCACAGTAAGCCCAACTGTAGTGGATGACGGGAACCCTGCATGATCACAGTTACATTAAGTGAAATCATAGTCTTGAGGTCCAATCACATAATTCTTTACTGGCCAGTCAGTGTGTATTGGAATCAGCCAGGGGTAATCTCTCCCTTACATAACCCAGCTATTAATCCCACAGTCTGGCCTATGTCACAGCATGCCGGCATGGTGTGATTATGTATAACTTACAAACAGAATAACTCAGGATTGCTGATAGGCCCCTTTACGCTTTAATCAGATAGTGAGCTGACCACACCCACTTACTCCTGTGTTTTACAATGATTGGCTTATGATAACTGCTCGCATCCAGTGTTGGCTAAGTCCAGATTCCCTGGAGATGTCATCAGAGCTGATACTACGTCCTCATCATCCCATATCCTAGTGCAGGACCTAGTAATCAAAGCAAAATGTTACATCAAGTCAACACTACACACCTTTATATCAGAACACGCCTGCATCACAGACTATGGCTTAAATCCACAAGTCCCCTCTAATTATGTTGTGGCACAGTGTTTATCTAACCACTTGTGAATGGGGACCTTTTGGGAGAGGAAAGTGCCTGGAGCAATAGAATCTACTGAAATTACAAACCGAAGCTGACATCTTGAAATTAGAAACATGGGATGCATACATACATTTTTCTATTTTTGTCTGCTTGTTTATTTAGTTTGCATTTTTTTGCTTATTGCAATTCATTAAATCTTAGAATGGATTTTCAAGTAAATAACTTTAAGTTCCACTTTAGGTCTGACTTGTCAATGAGACTAACGTTATTAGTTTACTTAAATATACATGCAAAATCACCAACCTCATGGGTGTGACATGAGTAATGTCTCTATGTGAGAAAACTTGTTTCTCACGCCTGCTGTGTATTTGGTCCAAACATGTAAGAAAATAGTATCTGCAACTCAGCAATCTTTAGAAAAATGCCCCACCAGCACATTGATTTATTTATTTATTTATTTTTTCAGTGTGCTCTACTTTTCACCCCCTTAATGTGTGGATGTCATTGTGTTTTTTACAGCTTGGTCCAGTGGCTGAAGCACAGCAGGAAGGAGTATTGTGAATTATGCAAACACAGATTTGCTTTCACACCAAGTAAGTACTTTTGGCATTGATGAATCCGCCACTTCAATGTCAAACACCTTCAGTTTCCTAAACATACAATATATATTGGGCTATATGGACTCAATAGATTTTTTTTTTTGTCAGTCACTTCTACATATTTTGTTTCTTTTGTTTAAAACAAGTACTTTTCTTCCTTTGGCATGCTTTTTTTATTTGTGTCAGATAAGCCACAGCTACAAAGAGGTTAAATTTAAGAGGGTTGGAAGTGCTGTTGGCCTTTTGTGCTGACAGTGAATCAGTTTATCACAGAGACTGGACCTGAGCTGTCAGTTTTGGGCTCAGAAACTATGTTACTCATTAGTAGTTACTTATTTCAACAGCAGTAACTTTATTTATAAGCAGTAAACTGGAGCAGTAATTTGTTATTCTGCTTGTTATATTAATTTTGTTGCATCTTCTTTTGCCTCTGAAAATTGGGACAACTCAGATTACTCTCCTGTTTGCTTCTGTTTGAATCATCATCATGTCACTGCTGTCCAGTGTTCATGTTATCTGCTTGCACAATAAATTCAGAGAAGTGGACATTTGTTAACTTGGACAAAGTGAACTTTTCTGCACTTCCTCATTTAAGTTAATGTAGTGTGAGACTGTGATGGCTGATTGGATAATTCAACTTCAATCTGACACTTAGATGCCATTTTACCAAAAGTAACATCTGTTCTTAATTGGCAACTTAAATATCACTACTGAATTTGAAATGGTCATTAGTCATACTGTTCATTACTCGAAAAGTGTTAATACTGTAACACATTTCTGAATAATTTGTTCCACTCTCTCCCTCCTCTCTCCAGTCTACTCTCCAGACATGCCCTCCCGTCTGCCCATCCAGGACATCTGTGCAGGCCTGCTGACCAGTGTGGGCACGGCCATCCGCTACTGGTTCCATTACACACTGGTGGCCTTCGCATGGCTCGGGGTGGTTCCTCTCACAGCGTGTGAGTAGTACACACACACACGCACAATGTGTGAAATTGTGCTGAATAGGCATGAGCTATAAATACATGTTTTTTTTTTAAGTTGGTTTCAGATGCTGAAAAAAGTTTAAACCATCAGACATGGTACTCACATTGTGTTTAAGCACTACAGCAAGGCCTTTTCACAGCTTTGGGATCTCAGTGCTAAGACCACCTCCCAAATACTGAATTACACATTTTGTAATTCAACCGATGTCTGCATTATTGCTTGTTTAAAAATAATCTTAAACTTGTCTTTTCTCCTATTTATTGATCTTTCCTCCTCATTAATGGATGGATTGGTAAAACAGGGTTTCCATGGATCATGGAATTTTGAAAAGTCTACCGCAGGCAGGGGAAAGTAAAAGAATTTAATAAACTGTTGGTCCTTTAATATCATAGCATTTTGTCAGGCTCAGTTAAAAAAAAAAAACAGTAACTATGGCAGCTGTGCTCACATTGATGTTGTCGTCCCCGACAGAGTAATGAATTTTAATAAAACCTCTGAATCTGACGTGTTACAATTGTAGCCAAAGGAAAAACATATTACATTTGTATAGGCCATGGAAATTAAACATTTTCATCATGGAAAATCCCCTGTAAAAGCAGTAAGGTATCATACATCTCTTATGAATTCATCTGGTCAGTCTGTTTCATGGCCTTAAGAGCAGATGGTCCTAATGTGCCGTCCTCTCAGAGTGTGTCCTTATCCATTCTTCTGGCCCAGTAAGGTAAAAGAAAATATGACCATGACATAAGCTAAACATATTAGCTCATGTTCATGGTTTAACAGGATCAAGAGAATTAAGGCTTTAGTAGCGTTACATAACAAACAATGTTGTGTGCTCAAAGATATGTAAATCCCCATCAGTACATGATGTAAAAAAGCAGGCTAGACTTATTAAGTGCTCACAAATTAAATCATTTGTTAAATAACAACAAATTGCTCATATTTCACATTCCTGTATGCAGTTCTTCTCTGTCAGTTGTTGTTAAAAGCTCAAAACTTGATTTCAGCCCAGAGGCAGTTTTTATTGGGTTCAAACAGTTACGGGTGACTACATCTTTGATGTCACTGTGTGGAATGACAGCAATATATTTCTCTTTGTCTCTCAGGTCGCATCTACAAGTGTCTGTTTACTGGCTCTGTGAGCTCACTTTTGACACTGCCGTTGGACATGCTCTCCACGTGAGTGATGATGATGCTTTCATCATGCTTTCTAACACTTAAGCCACTAGAATGGAAAAAATAGCATGTCAAACTTAATGGAAATCAGTATCATTTATTTTCTGTAATAGCTTGCACACATGCTGTGAAGAAGATGGTCTCTAGATAATTAAAAACTGATTCACTTTTAGAGCATTTTTGCTGAAGCTTGTTTTTTATGCTCTGTGTACTTAAGATCTTAATTTTTTTCATTTTAACATTGATTAGCATTTTTCATAAGCAAGAGATTATGCCTGTTTCGCTAATCTATCTTGAAGGCATAGGCAATGCAAAATCAGCCACGCAAATGTGTGTGTGTGTGTGTGTGTGTGTGTGTTTGTGTTTGTGTTTGTGTGTGTGTGTGCGCGCGTGTGTGTGTGTGTTCTCCTGCAGAGAGAACCTGCTGGCAGATTGCCTGCAGGGCTGCTTCGTGGTCACCTGCACCCTGTGTGCATTTATCAGCCTGGTGTGGCTTAGAGAACAGATCGTCCATGGCGGCGCCCCTCAGTGGCTAGAGCAACACCAGCCACCACCACCCAATGCAGCTGGACAGCCCAACGAGGTAGAATACAGATACACTGCACTCCCACACACAGCATGCTGCTTTGTTTGGAGGTTTTTGGATCTGCGGCACAAAGTTCAACATTTGAAAAGAAAACATTTGTGTGGTTTGGGAATGATCCCTTAAAGGAATACTCCAACGATTTGGGCAATGTCCCCTTATGCCGACTTACCCAGACTGAGAAAAGATGTTCAATACCATTTTCACCTTTGTATGTCCACTGCTTCCATCATACAGAGGTGAAAATGGTATCGAACATCTTTTCTCAGTCTGGGTAAGTTGGCAAAAGGGGATATTGCCCAAATCGTTGGAGTCAAATGCAGAAGTTTTACCTTCCCATTGAAAACACTTCACTCAAGGAATTGCTACTTGAGGGAAAAGCTGGGTTACAAAGAAAGAGGGAAGGATTGAGGGAGAGAGTGAAAATTAAAAAAGTGAAGTCCTCGACAGTGGCTATGGCTTCCTAAGTCAGTCAGTTTTTTAAAATCGTAATAATCAGTTAAAAATATTTAGGGTGCACACACGTGCGCAATTTTCTCTGTTTGTTATATAATGTGCATCATTTGAAAATATACCATATCTTACTATAACCTACATGTTTACTCTGAAAAACCCTGCCCTGACATATATATTCACTCAATAATCCACTCACACAGACAAAATATACACACAGAACCCCCTTGCTGTGATTTCTTTTTAAAGTTCTTGTCCTGTCCCCTCACCCCCAGGCACAAGCAGCAGGTCAGGGAGCAGCTGATGAGCCCCCTGTGGC
>OMKZ01005320.1:12986-24403 GCA_900302535.1 Neoniphon sammara
CCCACCCCCACTTTGCTGGTGGTCATTTATGCACTTTTTGTGAGTTGTAACTGTGTAAATTTTCCTGTTTCTTAAAAATGACCATCTATTCTTAGACAACTGGGATGACGTTGAAGGTACTACGTGTAGGGTTTTCTTTTTAATACATCACTGTCAAATCAGATGACTTATTAAAGCACTTGCAAAATAACTGGGTATTACCTGTAGACATGGTAATCAGATTAAGGGGTTAACACTCCCATCAGTCAGACAGTGGCAGATTTTGGGTGGTGGCAGGTACGTTTGTCAGTTCTAGTAGCCAGCCGTTGTTACTGTCTTCCCTCTATTTCAGAAATCTGTTTGGCTTAAAATGTTTGGAAATTTTTGTCATGTCCAATCCACTGTGGCAGATGGAATCTTGATTTACTGTCGGGGTTTTTTGGTCAGCCCGTATCAGAATTGGTTGGCCTTATGGTCGCAGAGACCAAAGTGTAAACGGATTGCGTGAGTTTTGATCCCTCCACCCCACAGCTACAAGAGTCCACCTTACAAAAGTGGCCTTTTGGAAAGATGTACAGTACAAACCAGATCTGAGGTACTGTGAAGTGGGACAGGTGAAAATATGAGTTCTCCCTATGGGAATCAGCGGTGCACCCCAAAAAATACCCTTACCGGTGGACTGGGAATTGCAAAAGCTGCAGAGATGGGAAATAACATAGACCGACAAAATTGATCTGACTATGGCAATTTTATAACAATTAACTTAGAGCGTCTGCACCATGTGAATATTCAAGATAAAAATATAAGATGCCACAAGTGTAGTTAAACCATTTTGCTCCTATATTGTTCAGCCCACCACCTATTGACTACCAGTTTGAGCTTTTTTATTATTCTTATAACTTTGTAAACATGACACCTGACCTTTAACACTGATCACTGACTGTTTCTGTAGATTGTTCTACAGAGCATCTAATGTTGAATTACAAAGCACCTGTTGCATGCCTTCCAGTAATGAAATTGATCAGTACTATCTAATGGAAATCCTACACGTACTACCTGCATCCTCTGTATCTTTATTCAGTGTGTATTGGCTCAGTACTTGCAACCTCTGTACAGTTAATGTTTTGGATCAGTGTAAATAATACAAAAAAACATTTTCAGGAGTCATGCAGAAACGGCAGGTAACACGATTAGCGACGGAGTGATGCAGTCTCACTCTTTGCAGCCAGGGTGAAATGGAATGTTCAAACTCAGTTATGTTATGCAAAGATATCAGGTAGCGTATGTGAAACAATGGAGTAGACACAAAATATTTAGTTCCAGCAAATTCGAAAGCCCTATTTATTGTTGTTGACTCAACATTCGATGTGTCTCTCGCATATTGGCGTCATCATAAAATCGTCATTGAGCCCAGGGCCTGAACCACACCTCACCTCTTTTGGGGCAACTTCTGCCAATACTTCCTGTTTTTTCATTTTATTTGTATTTTTTTTGGTAACTGGATGGCTTGATTTAATGACAATGGCACTTGTCGTTTACTGTGATTGGAAAGTCTGGTCACTTGACTCTGAGCGTTGCGCTGAAAACAGTCAAATGCAGCTACAACATGACCAGGACATTTAATGCAAACTATCATTAAAACGTCTTTACATGCTCAAGGGTGAGTAATACTGGGGTGCACATTGAGAGTGACCACCATTTTTGTCAGAAAAGTATTTAAAGGAGTGTTCTGAAGTATATTTAGGCTTTATATTAGTCACCACTTTGAACATGATTTAGAAAGATTTTACATTTTTCAGTATCATTCTACGGGGAAGGGGTAAAGCTGTACTGTACCAGGTGCTAAATAACTAATGTGGTCTTTTAGTTCAAGACTTGCACATTTACAGCAATGCAAACACATAGCCGAGAGTATGCAAGTAAGTATGCAGAGACATCAGACAGCCATTCTGCAGTCTTTGAACCTGGAGTCTGCGTAGGATTTTCTTCTGACACTTTTTCTTTCGTCATTTATTTTTTGACCCCTGACTTTCATTGCAGACTGCCAGGATGAAAAATAAATATTAGCCAAATGCTTATAAAGTTTGGCTGTGGCAGGTCAGTCTGTCTACTTTACCAGACGTTATGGCAGGCATCCATCCACACTGTTTTCTATCTTTAAAAGGAATTTAGTCGGGGAAACAATGAAAGTGGCTGTTGTTTCGGTGTCCATCAGCTGTTTCGACCAGCTGTGTTTCGACAGGAACGTGAGCTTACTGCCCTGCCCAGTATTTCTTGTCAGAGAGGATCCTTGGCCTCCCTCATGTGATGTGGACTTTGAGGCCAGCAGTTAGATGACCTGTAAGACAGGTGTTTCCTTTAACAAGCCAATAAGTTGGTCTGACCGTGGATACACACCGCCAAATCAGCAAACTAGTTACTGATGTCTGTTAATTCCTTACAGCCAGAGAAAAGGCAGCCCTTTGTTGGCCATTGTTGTTTCATTAGCAAGCCGATGTGATTGCTAGTAGTCTGAATGCAGAGAAAGTGTTGAGACCTTAGCTGAGAGAAAAAGGTGTAACGCATGCAGGCTACACTGGACCTTCCTTGGTTACTCAGCGTGGAGACTTGTGGCCTTGTCAGGCCAACCCTCCCAACTTTCTCGTTTTCTTCTTTTATTGCAGCACATCTAGAACAGAGTTCAGCTCTCTTCTAAAAGAAAAACCAGGCTGTGGAATGAAATTCATGAGTGCAACTCACAAGGTCACTGTGTAAAGTTTTTATAATCTCTCACAGAGTACTTTGACTGTTGGCTGCGTGTACTTCCTCCTTGTGAATAATCTTGTCCCATGTTAGGTTGACAGCTTCGCATCTTTTTCTGAAAGTTTTTATTATTAGACCTTCCACTGTTGAATGTGAAAGCCTGCCGCTACTGCATCATGTTTATAGCTAGGGATGGGAATGATTACACCACTTATCAGTTAGTTATTGGGTGATCCACTAGTTAACATTAAAATATTTTTCTGTCATCTACAGAAGTCAGATCAGACACTGTGTCTCAGTGATTCATTAATATAAATGAAAAAATGCAAGTTAGTCTGTATCTTTATTACAGAAATCATTAAAAAAAATCAAATCTTCCATCCCATGGGTCATCCTGTATTGTTGATACATGAGTTAAATGGTTATTATGCATTTAGTAGAAGCTGTCAGTTAATTGTTTTAGCCTATGTATTTTCTGGGCTAGTGTGTTACATAAGAATAACTGGTAGTGAAATTAATTGGAATTCCCATCCCTGCGTATAACGATAATGCATTTAAGTTTTGCTATGCTTTTCCTGTATTCCTGTATTCCTTTACAATAATTTTGCTGTGAGCTTAGGTCATTCACAGCATTATAAAGCAGCACAGTTTAAAAAAGTTAAAAAAACAAAACAAAACAAAAAAAAACAGAAGTGCTATACAGCTTTTCTTGGCGTTTTCTGGTTTTGCTGGCCAGGCAGACTGTTTAAGCAGGGGAAGATTGTTGAGTATTTTGTTTTTTCAGCATTTGTTGTAGGGTATGTTTGTCCGCTTGTACTTAAATGCACATGTGTATGGAATCTGTCTACAGCTATGCTAAGTGTCTTTTGCAAATCCTGTAGGCTTGGCTCTGATGTGCTGATCCTTTAATTGATCACCCAAATGGTTAAAGGATGCATGAAGGAATAGGATTAAGGTTAAAGGTGTTATTAACTGCCTTGTTGACCTGATGCTTTATGAGCATAACCTAGCCTCCTCCTCCGTTACTTTACCTTGCCCTGTCTCCCAATTCTCCTCTGCTTTACTATGAACTTATCGTACGCTTATTACTTAACTCATGTGGGCTGAAAACTATTGGCCTTTGCATTTGAATGGGCTTGTGTAGTAACCCTATGGTTCTCAGACCATTTGAAAAGGATGTGAAACTTTTGTGAGAAAGGGGTTGGAGAGCTGTAATGCAGGGATTCAGTGCAGTGTGTCCCTCTTCGCTTACTTTACTTGATGGCAGAGCGGCGATGATCTTGGTCACCATGGGAGACCCGTGGATCGGCGTTGCGCCGCCCAAAGATGCGTGTCATTGCAACTGTGTGCACTCAAGGCAGACACATGCTGTGACCTTCTTTTGACTGTGTAGCAGTATCGTTGTCGCCATCTTTGTTACTTTTTGAAATCACTCGCTTTTTGAAAATAAATAATATGCTTTTTTGAAACGGATCGAAGGCTGTGACTGATGCAATGATCATCATGTATGGATTAGAAAACAGGGCGGCATCTTTGCTTGTTGACACGCCCCCTGGAGCAAAGGTCCATTTCATCATGATCAGCAAGGCGCATAGTGCGCTATGCAGCCTTGAAACCACCACCCTTACTAGTTTATTTGTATCACTGCCAAACTATTTGCAGATGTGGCTGTTTTGAATGCAGGGCAACTCATCATGAGTCCCCAGAGCGTGTTTGTCATGTATGGTCTGCACACTAAAGAGTGTACTAACTTAGGCCTGTGTAGTGCATACTAAAGAGGGGCCCAAATAGGAATGGAATGACAGCTCGTGTGGAGAGGGGAGGACTGGTCCTAGGAGGGAGAAGCGGACCAGTGTGTGTCCCCCTCTTGGGTGCTTAAGCTGTGCATTGGTGCTTTTTATAGGGTCCCCCGGCCCAGAAGTTCTGCTTTGGTTTCCAAGAGACAGGGAAGTGAATGAATGAATGAATTGCAGATAAGGAATGGTTTGATTGGGCTAACCCTAGCCCCCTTAGACCTGCTCTTTTTCGATTGCAATTGGTTGGGTTTTTTTTTTCTGCGTTTGGGTCCATTGCAAACTGTTGTGTGTTTACTTTGTTAGAATCATGTATGGCTGTAGCTGGACACTGCCAGCATTTAAAAAAATACAAAAAACAACAAAAAAAAGAAAAAAAAAATCAGCATCTGTGTTAGATTATGAGGGAAAACCCATGGCTATTATGTTAGACATAAAATGCAAAAACCGCTAGACTTCACAGGTTTGACTTAGATGCCACACCTCGGAGCAGTATCGGGTTACATGGCATGAACTTGATGGGAGGGGCCAACTAAACATGGTAGACCCTCTGTCCTTCAGGAAGAGGGGGGCTGTTGGTGTTCAAGGTTGGAGGAATTGACAAGGGTGGGTTACAGAGAGAGAGAGAGACAGAGGAGGAGGGAGGAAAAGGAGGGCAGGGTAGGGACTTCAAAGAACTCGGATCAGGTGTTAATTTGTCGATAGAAAAACAGAAAAAAGCTATTTTCCAGTAGATCTAGACTCTTCCTTAATCGTTTACTCTTCACCTAAAAAAAAATTTCACACACTGTTTCTTTGTCTTGTGTTTCCTACATCTCCCTCTTCTCCGACTATGCTATTCATATTTTGTTTATTACCAAGTATTAAACAAATACAAGAACTGTAATATCAGAATGGGATCTGTCACTCTCTTTATTTTATTTTACTCTTAATTTTTCTCTCTCTTTATCTTTTTGTCTGTTCTTTGTCCTGTTTGTATCCTACTCCATCATACACATGGAGCTGATTGACTATTTCGTGTGCTTCAAGGAATGAAAGAAGAAAAAAAATCTGAATAATTTTTTTTTTCAGTCATTAATTCTGATTCTTGTTTCTGTTTGTTGTATCATGTCTGAGTAAAGGTTTTAATACTGTAACCTAACTGGTTTTTACTCATTATTTCATAATGAAGTCACAGATGAAAGAGCTTTATTTAAGGCAACACTACCACATTAATCAAATATTTTGCTGTTTTCAAGATTCAAGTAAACATTTTTAAATTTTTTAGGTCAGATATTTAAAGATGGAAATGAAAATACTTATAATTACAATAATTACACTCCTCAAAACATTTTCTGTAGGTTGAAATTTGCCTCAGTGTGGTCATTTCATTTAGGCCCCATTTTAAACACCGTCTCCCTGTCTGAAGTGGGACGTCCCGGCACGGCTCGGCTCTCCTCTCCCTCCCTTCCCCCCTGTGCCGTGGGATGGTACATCCCTCAGTCCAGCAGGACCCCAGGGCCCCGAGTGACCACTGGCGCCGCACTTCCACATTTCAGCCTCTAGAGGGAGCACTGGCCTCTCCTCCTCCACGTCAAAGGTTCAAAAACCATGTTCCCCTGTTGCTCCACCCCTCCCAGGGCTGCTCAGTAGGGGGTGAAGCAGCTCTTTATTGCTTCCCTGCCCACTTTCCTGACCTTAGCCAATAAGGACTGACAGCTGACCACATTTATAGGTAAACTCACCCCACCCTGGGCGGGCAAATGCTATCTGGGAGGGCTGGAGCTTATATGTGTTGCTGTATAACTGATTATCTCTCTCTCTCTATCTCTCTCTCTCTCTCTGCCTCTAGGTTATTTTCTCCTCTTCTCTCCTCCCACCTCCTTCAGTCTGTCTCCTCCCCCGTTTCAAACTGACCATCCATCTCAGTTCTCACAGTGAGGGAGCTCCTCTTGGCCCACAGCAGCAACATTATAAAACCCCTTTACAAGGATTTTGCATAACTTCGCTCACCAACTGGGGCCTGAAATGGTACACAAAACTTAAATCACAGAGTATGCTTGTTGTATATACACCAAAGTTTATTTTGGCCTCTATATAAAACCTGTCATGCCAGTTTTTTAGGTTTCTGCTGACCCAGAATATTTTAAGTCCATAAGAGAAACTATACATAGTAAGAGAAATCCATGTTATTTTCATGCATGTTATTTTATTGACATTAATTGGGGTAAATTAACATTCATGCAGATGGATTTAATATATTTGTAGGTCCTTAGTCTGAAGCAGCCTTTCTGCCTACTGTTGAGGACACAAAATGGGTTGTGGGCCTGTATTTGTCTCCAAGAACGGTTATATATTTTTATATTAGAAAGGCCAAGACATCGTCAGTCAATGGCTGTTATGAATTCTGGAGCTTTTTTAAATGTCCCCCCATGATTGTTCTTAGACTCAGTGAATGCAAAAAAATAAAATAAAATGAAATAACAGTGTTGCAGGACTTTCAAGATCATGCAAGGTTGTACATGTTAAAGTTATCACTTCCCGCTTCAATCACCTCCTCTTTGCCCTTCAGAATCCTTAGGGCTTTCTAGTTTTAGTTTTTGTGATCCTTGTTCTCATGTTGAGGCCAAATCTACACAATTCATCTCCCTGGCAGAAGAAAAGTTTGAATGCCACTTAAGATTTATCCTGCAGAACTCCACTGCAGAGCAGTCATACGTCACATAATAAACTAAGACAAATGAGATGAAGGTGAAGTGTCACTTTTCCTGTTAGAGACTTTGTAGTGTGCCAAGTGTGCCAGTGTGGACGGTGTTCCTCTAATACCAGCTGTTGCCAGTAGAGGGAGCGAGCACAATGACCCCTCTGTTCAGCACCATGAAGCACAGTGAAGCCATGTCAGCAGCACTGTATTTAGATAAGACCCTGTAACCTCTCCACATGGATTGGTTGGTGCTGCCCTGAGTTGCCCATTCCATTTTGCAAAAGGAGATCATTTTTGACAGAATGTGGTATTTTCAGAAATGGAAAAGGAGAATCCCAAAATGAGATTTCCATCCATTTCAAATGCTGTTTTTTCCCCCGTGAACCTGGGAAACAGCTGCATTTTTTAAATACAGAGCAGTGCATGTCAGGGCATATTTAGGATCTTTGAGTGAATCATCAATTGTAGTTAACTTTTTAAAATATCTGCTGGTGTATTTGCACGTTTCTGTGACCTGTGACCAGGAGCGCCTTCTCTGTAATACTCTGCCTTCTTAACCTCTCTTAAGCTTTTTGAACATCTTACCATTCAACTCACCTGTTATCCTTTTCCTGTCTCTCTCTATCTTTGCCTCCCTCACCCTCCCCTTGTTGTCATAATCTTTTCTCCCTCACTCTCTACCTTTCTGTCACTCTTATCCCCTCCATCCCATCTCTGAGCCTCTCCTCTCTCTTCTCTCCTCAGTCTCCCACTGGCTCTCCTCCTCTTCCCTCTCCTCCCCTCCCTCCTCTTTCTCGCCCCTCTCCCGCTCCTCAGTGCACGAGGCTGGCCGCTGCATAAAGACACCTTTATGCCGAGGGTCAAATTCCTCTCAATTTCTGCCTCAGAAAATGTCCACTTTCACCAGGTTAATGTTATTGCTGAGTATTGGAAAAAAATGAGGTGTGTTTGAAGTCCTCTGCCAGCAGCTATTTGGTTGGTCCCGTGTGGTAGAAATGCCCCACACATGGTGCTCACAGACACACACACACACACACACACACACCTGAGGAAGACAGAAGTTTATTGAACTTGTGTACTTTCTGGACGGGGCCAATACCAAAGAGCAGGGCAAGATGTCAGGTGTGTTTGCTGCTCTCTGCTCTTTTCTGTTCCTGTCAGGCAGACTTATACTCAACAGTAACTGCTGCAGTCTCCTTTCAATGTAAGATGCATCTGCAGTAGCCTCATAACTTGAAAGCTCGATTCAAAGGATTTAACTCAATCCTAGGCGCATGACTGTATAACTTGCAACTGTAATTTTATGCCCATTTTAATAACTTAGGCATGTTAAGTCTCTTTCAAGTTTTTGTTCTTAGCCCTGTTTCTTATCTCGAATGCACATGAGCTCAGGTTTCAAGATTCTGACCAGAACGGGACCAGTGACTTTACCTCTAGTCATCTAACATCCAAGCCAGGTTTCTATTCAGGTGCTCCACACAAAGGGTAATTACATCAGATCCTGTGTCCTGTTGAATGTTTTCACGAGCAATCGTCCACATGCTTCTCTTTGATTGCATTAATTTCTTACAGTAACACGTTTGCCTGTTACAGGTTAGACAATGTGATAGTGACTGTTTTGTCACTCAGTTGCTGTTCTCACACACCAGTCATCTGTGATTGGTCAGCCTGTGTCTCCACTTTCAGAGTACCAGTGCACATTAAAACCACATTAACATGAGACATGATTTGAATGGGTTAGAGCAGGCTTCATTTTATAATAATTACAGATGACACAGACTTTGGGTTTTGTTGTCTTTGTTATTTTACATTATTAACAGTTAAATTAACAGCTGACAATACTGTGGTTCAGTGTAAACTTTACATGGTGCAACTTCCATGCATTAGTTTCAGGTTGTATTACTGTTGGCACGTCAAAAAATCCACATGGAACATTCCAAATGATGATGAAAGCCGATTTTATAATTTTCATTAGATGGTTCACCTGAAACTCCAGGTTTCGTAGAAGTGAAGTTGCATTTCAGTTGCACCATGTGAAGCCAGCCTCACACTGCCAGGATCAGGGGTTTGCTGGATCCGTCCATGTTAAGCAGATAAATCCACTGCTGGTAGTGTGAAGTGGCATAAGTGAACAATAACATGTTAAATGACTCCTCGAAACATGAACATGTAAAGCCTTGTAACTGTAAACACAGGATTTTGCTTCTTGTTGATAAAACCCACAACACGTTGGCTGCCTTTTCACCTTTTATTGAGACAAGAAATATCAGACAGCGTTTCAATATATAAATTCATGCTTGATCAAGTTATCTCTGCAGGGATTTCAACTCTTTGTCAATTGTATGTGCATTCACATGTCTCCTGTGTATCTTGTAGTTGCCATAAAAATACAAAGTGTCCCTTAGAGTTTATAGCTTGTCTCTGTATAAGCTGCAGTGGCTGTGAGGATTAAAAAAGCCTTGAAAGGACTAGTGACAACATTTAGCATAGCCAAACTACTGGTCAGCCACTTTCCTTATGTTCTTTAAGCTGTAATGATATGCTGTGGTTGTACACAGACCATGTCTGATGCAGGCTACATTTATGGGACTGAGAGTTCCCTAAGTGGAACTAAATGTGGGTGAAACTGAGAATGAGAGAGGTATATAATTCTACATTTGAGGGCGGTTTGCCTTCCTTTCTAATCAGGAGTTCATGGGAGATATACATGTACATATATGGCAGAGTAAAAGAGAGGCTTAAAGTTGATGTGTCAGAAAGACATCATCATGGTGCCATTCATATCCAGGAATATGATAGGGAACAGTGAATTAAGGGAAAGCTGCAATTTCAATTTCAAATGAGAAATAAGTGAGATGTATGTCCAGATTTAAACCCACAGCATCATAAGTACATGGTGTACCTGTTAGCCCAGTTTGGTTCAGGTCTAGCAGCTGATTGTCCTCACTGCCTCCGAGTGTGATCATACAAGATGTGACACCTCAGCATTACTGTGCTTTGGAACTTTGCTGTTTACAACCACCCAAAATTTGAATAATAATAATAAGTTTATCAGTAATCTTGAATTATAGAGTGATATGGTTAAGTAGAGAGCAATATTTCTCAGCAATCAACAGCTTATATTCATCACCTAACCATAAATATTTAAATAAAATCAAGATATTGTGTTTTAAAAAGGAAAATGTGTAGAGACCCTGTCAGTGACGCCTTTTGTGCAGTAGCAGTGCGCGTAAAAAGGGTGAAAGTTTGCTGTTTCATGGAGCCTCATTCCTGGAAATATTGAGAAGCATGTCTTTTTTTGCACTGTCATCACAAGAGAAAGTGGGTTATCTGTGTGTGGGAGAATTAACGAGCTCTTGTGTCCGTGCCAAGAGTGAACGTGAGAGTGCTGAAATGCGTCTGAGAGAGGAAACGGGCAGATGGAGAGGAAGAGAAGAACTCAGATTGAAAAGGAAAAAAAAGGAAAAGGGAGGGTATTATTGTTATTCTGCATCCTCATCGTTATTTAGCCTACTGCCTCGGTCTGCGTGCATGTTGTTAGCAAAGGCCCGGATGAGACTGAAATCAACAAGAGATGAAAAGCTCTTTGATGGCTCTCTAGAAGACAGACAGTGGAATGAGCTCATTGCAAAACAACTCTGATTGTTTTTATTGCTGCTTTTCCCTGACCTCATTAGCTCGGCTCCCGTGTCTGTGTACACAAACTGAAAGTCTGAATGTTTAGCCTCTTGTGTTTTCAAAACTAGATCTTTGATTCAAGACAGTAGCTTTTTTTTTTTTTTGATCTTTTAATCTTATGTCCTTGTGACAGCCAAATCCCTGTGCCAGCTTTTCAGTGTCCCAATTCTGTTCTCATAGTCTTTCTCGTCTCTTCTTCACTCAAATCACTACCCTTCCATCCTGACCACTTCCTGCCCTATTTCTCTGCTTGACTATATTTTGCATGTGTACGTGCATGTTGTATTTTTTGTCTGTAACTTATTTATTCATTTGGACATTTCTCTCGCTCTGTTGAAATATTTTTAGTTCAGTCCTGTTTCGGCCTCTTTAGAGGTGCTCTGTGCAGCATTTTTAAAACTTAATATATCATCATCACAATACTTACCTATAATTACCATTAAACTACTGAGCCCATTAGACGATTGGTAGCCTCGGTCTCACAGCAATGAACAACAAAGTATTGTTTGTGCTAGTTTTGCCTAAAAAATCGGACCACATTT
>OMKZ01005326.1:20233-31501 GCA_900302535.1 Neoniphon sammara
AAGCTCTTCTCCTGTTTGGTTCCCTGAGAGAGAGAGAGCAAGAGAGAGAGAGAGAGAGAGAGAGAGAGAGAGAGACAGAGATAAAGAGCGAGAGGGAGGAAATTCTCTGAAAGAGGCCAGTGTGGGCCGCAGCGCACCTATTGACTGCTGAGGATGCTGAGGAAATCCCTTCTCTTCTCTGTTCACAGAGGCGAGGCACAAAAGTCTTTCCACTGCTTCTGCATGCTAATCGCAGGCTCAGAGAATAATGCGAGGTGGTGCATTTACCATAATTCAAGATTTAACTCTCACATGCACAAAACTGCTCGCACACTCTCCATTTTAAATCTCATATGCATAAAAGCAGTTTTTGCATTCATGGCTTTAAATCTCTCTTCTGAATAAACACTCCTTACATTCATAATTTAAACCCTCACACAAATTGCTCCAACATTTAACACAGAAACCTTTATATAAAAAGCTCTAACATTTACTAATGAAAAACTGGGTTTGGTTTTACGTTTAAGCACTTTTACTTCCATATAGATTTGTTTACAAATTAACACTAAATGGCTTTCACATTAACATGCTCATGGATTTTCTATTTATGTCCTTCAAATCTGTGTGAGAGAGACTGCATATAGGCATTACAGTAGAAAAGGAAGGCAAGTTTCTCTTTTTTACTCTGTTTGTTGACCATCCTCTACCATATTGTTAGACTTAAACCTCATCACGTCAGCAAATCCGAGATGCTCCGGTTTGTGCACCTGATTCAAATGGAGTGGAAACCACGCCTATACGGCACAAACCGGCACTGTGTCAGTCGGGTTGTGGAGCACGCCCATTGCCAGGAAAAGGGGAAATCTGTTATACATTTCAAACAAATGTGGAACAAAAATGGTTTTCCAACATGAAACGCATTTACAGTGCCGCATGCATGGGTGAAAGGTAAGGTGATGAAAAGATGTCAAATTAAAACCTACTGAGTGCATTTGGTTTGTAGGTGAAACCCGGGCAGTAGACAAAACAGAGGTAGCAAGTCTCAGTGAAGTAAAATCAAATCAAGGCAAGTCACAATTAGGATCAACTCAAGTCAAACCAGTTAGATTTATCTCTGAGCTAAAGACCAGATCAGGAAAAAAACGAAAGTGCATTTTGAATAATTTATCACACTTCGAGTTATGCAAGTACTGCATATTTCATGTACAAGAAAAACGAAACCTTTGCTGAAAGACAAAAGATGCATTTTTGTTTGTCTTTGTTTGTCAGTGGTGCAAATATTTTGTTCTTTATATGAAAGTGGATCTGACCTGCCAAGCCATACCATAGTATTCAGAATAGCTATAGAAATCCTTGAAATCATAACACTTAAACAGTGTATAGTGGTCCAGTATAGAGAAGAAACAAGACTAGGTCAAAACCTAGTATATTGCTGGACCGTGTATGTATATTCCGTTCTTAGCATGCACTAAATTTGGAGTGAGCTGCAGTCAATGGCCGGGAACGAAGAAAAACACAGGAGAGGCAAATAAAAAAATTACCAGGAGAGGGGGGGAATAAGCACACTCTGTTATGCACTCTATTATGCACTCAGTGCATAATAGACCATTTTCACAGCAGCCATTTTGACATGAAATAGCAGGTAAACACAGGTGTTACTAATGACATTAATGAAGGTTCTGTTCCATTTAAGTGTAGCAGAGCCTTTCCAGTGAGCCAGCATGAACAATAACAGGACCCTGGCTCTGGTAGACCTAAATGGAACAGCATCTGCATTAATGTCATTAGCAACACCTGTGTTTACCTGCTATTTCATGTCAAAATGGCTGCTGTGACAAAGGTCTGTGGTCACCAACATTTCTTTAAGAATAAAGTTAGCTAGCATTATCTGACTAGTCTGACATCTGCCATCTACCACTCTGAGTGACTTTTCAATACAGGGATACAAAGTTCAAGGTAGAGGAATGTAAATCCAGGACTATGTTTTGCCTACAGTTATTTTCTTGTAATATTTGGCACCATAATCCTTGAAGCAAAATGATATGAGTCATAGAACACTTGCTGTCAGACAAGCACTTCATATTGCCACCCACATCCAACATATCCAGAGTGGACGGATGGTGCTGCTGGCTGGCTCTCACTCTAACAGAAGACAAAATGTTTCTGGATGCAGGGACCAATATGTTAAGTATGGCATCGTCAAGGTCTGGATATGAGCGAGCTAATGTCATCACCGCTCCTCAGCGCCCTGTATCCATCAAAGCCAGTGAACTGTTGTGAGAGGATGAAATGAAGCGGACTACAATAAACGATGAACAACACGATGTTTGGCTCACACAGAACGACAATCAAAATTGTATTACACAAAGTCATTTTCCGTTATTATATGCCGGTACTGTTTGTCTTCAAGTCTATGTCAAATCTGAAGTCACTTCCTCATGTCCCACCTGTCCCTTCATGTAGCTGTTTTTGTTTTCTATAAACTGTGAGTCTGTAAACCCATTTGAGACTGTGACAGTGACTAAGGGCTCTTAATAAACTTGAACTTGAAAATTTTTATTGAAAAACATGCCAGGACTGCAGGAAATACAGGGGCATAGAACACTATGACAAAAATAAATTAACTTGTCTGTTTATTTACTCCAAAATTAGGCTTGTTCTAGATGATCTGTGAAGTGGCTTAATTAGATGAAATAGGCGAATCAGTTCATGAACAATAAAATGACAGGTCTTCTACATCAATTCATATGTGCTTTTATCATAATTGTTGGAAAAAAAATAGATTAAAAAAACATGCAAATAAGCTGTATATTTGTGATAGGGTGAAGCATGGATGGGAATTTAGGTTTCCTTAACAGCCTAGATTGTGCTTGAATTTCAGACTATAATCAGTGATTGAGGAGCACCATGTATTGAGACACAGCACTAAGTAATATAATGGGTAGATTACTTTACATACTTACAGTCATGCACTTCTGAGCTCTCATATAGTCAAGTTCAGATGTGTCTTTTCCAAAACATCAGTTTTGCACTTGAAATTAGAATAGCTGTACAGTTTTTTTCAGTATACATATTTCTTACATTTGTCAAAGATGGGATTTAAAGCAAAAATTGTCAGCATTTTTAAACGAATCCATACAATAGGTGTACTGTATCTGATATTTTTATCCTGCTGTGCCCCTGATTATTGTGGTCTAACTACCATTTTGTGTCTGAGTTAGTAGTTGATTGCCAGAGAACAATGTAAAGCCCTCAGTCGTTCAATGTTACAGCTATTAAATGTTTGGGCTTTTTCATATGGATTGATGCTCTTTTGCCTCATTGGCTGATACTTATCTGAATCTTCAGTAGGCATAATTGAAAATGTACTTTATTAGTAAAGAATGGTACTCAATTGTTCACTAATTAGACCATCACTAGTTGTGATGCTAACACTGGGCAATGTACTACATGGAGTTTTCCATCTTTGTTTTCTCATCCTCTTGCCACTGGTTTCACACATTTCTGTTATCACCTTGGTATTATCTTCAATATGGGAGAGACATATAGAAGTGGTTTAGTGCATATTAATCCAATAAATCAATCAACTCAACTTTTTCTTTCTCATCACTACATTTTTGCTTTTCACTGCAGTCAGAGATTGCATTCAGTGATTTTCTGAATTAGCATCAATTAATTAATAGCTGTTGAAGCTGATCACACTCAGTATGACAACATGTTCGCTGGCTAGCAAGCTGCGCTGGCCTTAAAGCATCTGGCACCTGAGTGACATTTGCAACATGTATTAATAATAATCTCTGAAGAGATCTCTTAATGTGCAAACTTCAAGACAACATGAGTGAATCCATAAAAGGTTATGAGGCTCTCAAACAGCAAAATGTGCAGATTTTTAAAAGCATATTCACACCATGCCCAGCCTTCATGAACACACTGATGAGCATAGCACTTGGGCATTGACATTTTCTTTTTTCATGGTGAGTCAAGTCAAACCAGCTATACTAGTCTAAATTTCAGACTGTCTCTATAGCATGAGATATGGAATTAAGATTAAGAATAAGTGCTGAGTGTCATTCATGTTAAATAATTATTTCTCCACCTCTGTGACTCACTCTATCTCTCTGAAACACTCATACACACAAACAATTACCACAACACACACTACTATTTGTCTTTTGAAGCATTTACTGTCGCACCATTTGCTCACATATCAAACGAGTCCCTTGTTTTATCTGCTTTTTTACTATGCATACTCAGGCGCTTGTGCACACATACTTACACACACATACATATCAGTCATAACTCTGGCTGAACAGTTAAAATAGCCAGTAGTTTATAATATGTAAGACCTCACACTCGGATCAGTATCCTCAATGTTATTCAGACAAAGGAAACACACTGAAACTCTGAATCCAACTGATAGAAGTCTCAACCTCTAAATCCAAAAATGACAGCAAATGATGAAGCACTGATTGCTGTCCCTCCTCCTCACATTTACTTAATGAATTCCAGTTCAGCACCATGGACAGCTAATAGCCTCATCATGTGCATGGCTCAGGACCATGGACAGCGACACACAGCCCTTAAATTCTGATTCTCTGGACTCTGGACTGTGTTTCTCCAGTCAGACAAATGCACAGCCGCCACGTTCAGGTTTTCAATGTAATCTAGCACCACATCAACATCTTTCTGCAATATGGCAGATGTGATCTTCATATGTAAATGAAAAGGGAAATAATCTCTTTTATAAGCATGAGTCATCTGTAGAGTGTACTTACAGAGGTATAGAGGTATCCTTCACTGTTCATGGCGAGGTACAGCCCTGTCTTTGCCCCCTGGATTGCAACAATCCGCAGTCCCACAGGAATCAAGTTGAACTGTGCTGAATTGGTAAATAAAGTGGCAGGGAGAAAGACAGAGAAATACAAAGAGAGAGGGAGAGAGAGGGATCATGACATCAAACTACAGTGGTGTATAACAGCTCAGTCTCTTGCTCTATCTTTATTGTAGCACACTGAATAGCTGCTGTGTCACTGTGCCTCTCTGCCCAGATGTTGTGACCTCTCCGTGTTTATGTTGCTGTGACAGAGGCTCTAAGGTGTCACGCTGCACTTCACACTACCTCGAAACATGGATAATGTCAGTGGTCAGCCTTACCGAATAGAGCTTAGAACAAAGACAGTGTAAGAATGGGTTTGTTAGAGATCTAAGTTGGAGAAACTGCTCTGAATCTTTATTTATTTATTTATTTTCTTTACCAAACTCTTACTTCACAAAACAGGAAGTTAAATTACATTCCCTGAATAATAATGCAGGTTGTCAAACCAACACCTCTTTTAAAACTCTTCAACCCTGCAGATACCATTGATGGGTTGTTAATTCAAATGCATGCTGCACTGCTGAGCTTTGTTCAAACCCACAGAGCTTTGTTTAAATTCTAGTGGAAGGGAAGGTTTTCAAATGTATCAAATATGTCCATTTGAATTGCAGGGAAATTTGTATAAAATGATGCACAAGACATATAAATATTTTCTATTTCTATGAGATTGTTGAACAAAATGATTTTTTTCTAACTTTGAATTCACTTAAGGGAAATTTTAAGGGCAAAGGGTTTGAGAAGGGAGTTCATCTACATCCTAACTCCATTGAAAGTGACAGATCTGAGTCTTGAATGTCAAATAGCCATAATACAGAAATGTCACTAGGAACAGAACACCCTGCCCTGTGGTCACAGTTCCTGGTCTGAAACACAAACTCTGATTGCTAAAGGTCAAGGTGAACACTCACATAGTCTTTTACCAATGGCGGTGCATCACCTAAAAGAATCCTAGACAAAGGCAGCTGTCTTACTTTGTGTATTAAACTGTCATATGGAGAAAATTCACAGGCAATAGCAGAGCCAGCATCACTGACTTACCCTTGCCTAATTTAGGACCAACAAGGGTAACAATTCTTTTAAGTATTGTGGTGCATGAACTGGAATATGTAACTGTTGCACATTAAAGCTGGGTTAGGCAATTTTCTGGAAAAGGTGAAAAAACTCCCAGAGTTTGAAAATACACCGGGTTAACAGCCCTCCTCCTGCAGCTCCCTCCCCTCCCCTCACGATTTCGTTGGGTCCCCTCTCAGGAATGACCCGTGACAGAAGTCTAGTTTTCTCTCAAACCACTTGAATAAGAATATGTTGAAAGGTTATTAGCGATTTTTTGCCCAATGACGCCAAAAAAAATCCTAGAGGATTGTTTGTTTGTTTGCTTGTTTTTTGCTTCTCATTAGGAATTAAAAAAAAACAGTAAACAGAACTAACAGAACCAAAATAAATGATTTCTTTTTGTCTTACTGCCTGGATTCAGAACTTGTGGGTGATGCAAACAACGGATCACAGAGAGGTCCCAGCTTGAGCCAAGAAATACCCATTTCAATAAAATTTCAACTTTTAAAACTAGTTTTTAAAACTATTTTTTTCTTCTTCTTCTTCTTTTTCATTTTCTTCCAGTAGAAGACACAATCAGATCCCACAGCAAGTGCTCCAAAAAGTTATAAAAGTTGAAATTTTGGAATTTGGAATATGTGCTACTTGGTGGATTGTATGCATGCTGAAATGGGTAATGAACCCCCATTATGATTCCAGTCTGCAAGCTATGTATTTTTGAATGTGAGCAAGGAAACAAACTGCCAAATTTTGACATGCAGTTTGACATGGTGTTCTTTCCTACATAAAGTCAAAAATAACAGTACGGATTGGGACTAACTTGACAGATAAGCTGACAAAACTCACAAATTCTTTGCTAAGCTCAGCCATCCAACCCTATAGCACAGTGTGACACCTTGTGTGGTGCAGCGTAGCTCAGCGATCGCAGCCTGGTCTGGTCAGTGATTTGATTCCCAGTAGGGCCAAAATGTAGTTTGAAATTTTCTTTACTTTAGCTTTATAAAGATGAGTGTTATTCTGTTCATGGATCTTATATTTTTGCCATTGATTTGCAGTTTACAATGCCCGTTACTTCAAAAGTCAGGTGCAAAACAAGAACACGTGCTCACAACCGTGAGCACCGACACACACACACACACACACACACACTCACAGAAGGAGCTGCTTTCGTCCCTTGTGCCGTCCATGGTGCCATCTGGCTGCATCTGCAGGTAATATCCATGTTGACTGTACAGTCGGGTAACAATGCCTTTCAGCTGGGGCTCTGCAAGGGAACGGGAGAAAACAATGTTGTGTTAGACTGGTGCTGGACATGAAAAGCCTAGAACAGCACTGACAGGTTTTCACAAAACCTCAAACAGCAAGTCGTTAAATGATATCAAAGTTTAAAGACACTATCTGCAGTAATTTTACTGTCTACAGTGCAATATTGTGGAATGTAATGGGTGTTTGCCATCAAAGGGGTTGAAATGAATAAAGTGGAATTATTTGCGTTATTCTCATAATGTACAACAGTTAAGCAATCCTTCAGCTATGTGAGTGACATTGGAAAATGTAAAAAGAGCTATTTTCTTGCTGATGATAGACTCAGTGTACTTCAAGTGTGGTATATAGAAGAAAATAAAATACGAGAAAGGGATAGCACAAATTGCCTCTCAAGTCTCTCCTATTTATATACTCTTTTAAGAGCACAGATGAAAGTCACATGCAAGGCCTACTGAGCATTGCTGAAACTCCTTTTGGGAGTGTGACTTGGAGGGAAGCCTACCTAGCAGAACAAATAATGACTGACCTCTTTAAGGTCTCCTGACATCATTACCATGTTGGAGTAACACATATCAGCCTCAGTGCAAATGAGAGAGTGCAGCTATTTTGTGTTGTATAATATGTATGTTATTTTCATTTAATTTCATTTCATTTATTTATTTATTTATTCATTCTGAGGGTTTTCTCTGGGGGATAGCACTATAACATAAAACTATCCAGCACAGAAATGGGGGAAAAAAACTGTTTAGGCTTTCAATATTCAGTAAACATTTTCTTAATAAGAAAGGTTAAAAGTAAATTGCCCAAGGTACATTTTTGGAATAATTTACCCAACACTGGGAATAATATACATCAAAACTGAAATTCTGTAATATTTCATAATACTGATAAATTGTTGTTGTTGTTTTTTAATATAAGCAAAAATCACCAAAGATAGTTTAAGCAAACACCTTCTGTTTTGCTATCACAGGTATTTTTAGCGAGTTTAAGAGTTTGGGTCATGAGGGGATGAAGTCAAGTGAGTGAGCGAGCTAGTCTATCTCTGACTAAATAAAAGATATATAATCAAGGGGACTGGGTGGTGGAAGAGAACATGGAGGATGAATAGAAGAGCTGAATGTTTCATGAGCCCAGTCCCTGCAGCCTACTTTGTGTTCATTTAAGAAACAGAGAGAAAATCCTTGCAGCAGCTCCCAGACATCGTCAGTGTCCCCCTCTATTACATGCACTTTCCGTGTTGCGGAAATATAAGTCGTCTCCTGAGTTCTGCTCCTCCTCTGCAGGCCGCGCTACTGCGGCGGCAGAGATAAGGAGAACTCCGCGGGTTCTGTGGCTTCACTCAGAGATCAGTCTCTTTCAGTTAGAGAAAACAGCCTGGTCAGGCCCAGCAGACTGACCAGTCTTCTCCGATGCAACTTTAATGAGGGAGATGAAACATGGATGAAGGAGCAGTTTATGACAGAGCCTCTGGAGGGCTGAGAGCCACCTGGGACTTCCCCCTCCTCTAAACTCCACCCATGCCCTCTCACACGCTCCCCAGGGAGGGACTTAGGGCACTGCGCAATCTGCTTGTCTTCTTTGGAATAGCACTGGGAGAAAGAGAGCGACAGAGTGCATGCAAGGATGTGATTTGGAGGACTATTTCCCACAGGAACTGTGCCAGGGTCAAGACATCAGTGAGACTGTGACCTACTCCCGTTGTTACATGCATGCATCTACAGCGCTCCTACAGTCTAACCTGCTTCTCTCATCTCTCTTCATGTTGTTTCTTTCTTCACCGTCCTCTCTCTCACAGTCCACTCTTTCAAACCTGCTTGTCAAACGTCTGCCCTGCGCTTTTCTCTACTCCCTCACTCCCTTCTTCTCCTTTCTATCTTTCTTCATTTCATATCCTTTTGAGTTATGTGCGCTTTCATCCTACCTAATAACATCATACATCACCCAATCAGAGCGGGGAAGCCGTTCATTACTTGTCCCCATAGATGCAAGAAAGATATGAAAGAGAGAGGGAGAGAGAGAGAAAGAGAAAGAGAGAGAGAGAGGAGCGGCCAGAGGGAGAGCAAGGGAACAAAATGAGTGAGATGACACTGTCATTTCATTAAGAGTGACGACTATATGTGCTGCACATTTAGGCAGAAATTCAATAGACAGCTCCTGCAATATGGGGATAATGAAAACTCCCATGCTTGGTGTCAGAGGCACTAAAACTGATGTTTCACTTGCCTGAGAAATCCTTATGCTATAACACCCATGCACAATAAATTGCAGTCCACTGTCTGAAGGTGTGCTTGCCAATGTGGCTCTCAATCTCCCAGCAATAGCCCTATAGCCAATAGCCCTTGTGTTGCAGTGCTGATGCATTCAAGGTCCATAAAGAATCAAGGCAAGAGCTGCCCTGCTACAGATAATGCAGTTTTGAACAGTTAGGACCTAATGTTTTTGTTGGGACTGCTATATGTGAGAAATCAGCTAACCTTCCTTTCATTCTTGAGTAAAGTTCGACATGGAAGAAGTGTGTTCATATTTTCTATGATAAAGAGCGATATTCTATGCCAACTGAGCAGCAGCCCAGGTGAATTCAAACCCCATGTGCAGTTTTATTTGAATTACTTGAAGTGACCTGTTAGGTTCTATAACCTTCAAAATGTTATAGATTATTCAGTCAGACATAAAAAGGTCTATCAGATGGGCTCATAGTCAAGTCTCCTAAAAGTTCAGTATTCATTATTTGCTCTGATGATCATATGATGATGATCTGCTGTATTTGCCAGCAAAACAAAATTATAAAAGTGGTTGACATTTTTAAAGATTGCCTATAAGACATTAATGATGATGCCTCAAATCACTCTATCATCGTATAATGATAAATATGAGCCATTTCTGTCAAGGCAACTTTTAATATTCATGAAAATGTTGGCAACCTGCCAGAAATTCTTGATTCTGTTATGAATTGTGGGAGTCGAGTCCAAACAGTTCCTCAGTCTTGTTTCTTGCAGTTCAGAAATATCTCTAAAACTGGGTCATTTAAATCCTTTTCTGTCTAAGTGAAAGTCATTTGTCCCTTAATTTGCTTTATTTCATCTTGTAATGACTATTTTAACTCTCGACTCTTGCCTCAGCTGCAAAGCTCTTTTTCATCTCAAACTAGTTCAGAGCACAGCAACTGCACTTTTAAAGATCATACTACTCTCATCTTAGCTGCCTTACTTGGGTTACTCCAGGTAGTTGAATTAAAAAAATGAAGAGTTTGATTACAAAATACATTTAACACTAAGAATCCATACTCGTAAAAGAATATGATGCTGTCACAAAAGAAACACATATGATAGGTAAAACTTATGAGTAGCATTAAGAAATTTGTTTACAATGTAGTTTAAGATTTCAGATTGCAAAATTCTTCTGAAATTGATTTCTAGCATTTTGGAGTGACACCACCGATTTTAATACTACACTTAGTTAAAAAGAAATAAATGGCTTGGGCCCAGCTAATATTACACATTTTTTTAAGAAGCATAGTCTGAGATGATCTTTTGACTCTTTCAAAACCTACAAAAAAGACAAAAGCTGATTAGGCATTGGCACTCAAGCTCCCTGAACTTTGAAACAACGTTTTGATAACCAATATTTTATTGGTAATGTGTTTATTTTTTCCAGTGATTTTTCTTAGTGCTTGTAGTATTTAGTAGGAATTCACAGTAGTAGTAATGGTATAAATTAAGCTTCTAAGCCAACTAGCTACCCTAATTAGCTAACATTAGTGTGGCTGTGGCTAACAGTATCTGTGAAATAATACAGTATTTAATTTATGCAGAAAGAGCTATGCACATTACTTTTTGATCACACAGATCACACTTGTGATATGAAGCTAACCGTGTCTTTGTTCTCCATCTGTATGTATAATCCTCTGATTCTGGATGATGCCTGGGGAGAATAACATGAGCTGCAGTATTATATTATTATCATAAAAAGTGAAATATGGTGGAGCAGAAAGCTCATGATGTGGAAGGTTAAGCGTAAATATGCACACACCTCCATTAGGATGGGCATGCTGTATTGTGAAAAGGATGTCAAGTGTCAAACAGCAGGAAAAATGT
>OMKZ01005342.1:6531-24994 GCA_900302535.1 Neoniphon sammara
AAAAAAAAAAGTAAGTTTTTTCTGTAAGTTTTTTTTTTTGTTTGTTTGTTTGATTTTTCACTTTGACGGATCTAGGCTAATGACTCCTCTAAACTTCAAGTCTTTATGCAAAGCTAACACAAAATGCTAACCATCAGAGTCAATGTACAGAGGTGAAAATGGTATCAAACATCTTGTCTCAGTCTGGGTAAGTTGGAAAAAGGGTATTTTGCCCAAAACACTGCAGTATTCCTTTAACAAGGCCCTGCAAAGACTGAATTCCATGTGGCTTTTTGCTGTTTAGACAAAATAAGAACAACAACAACAACAACAACAACAACAACAACAACAATAATAATAATAATAATAATAATAATAATAATAATAATAATAATAAAATCTGATTTGATCTGCCTGTCAGAACATACTGTACCTCAATGATACATGGTTAAGAACCACAGATTTAAATCACCCCACTGTGACTTGGCACAGCATTGAGATTAACGATCAGTGACGAGTACAGAAGCAAAACTGCCTGCCAAAACTTCCACATCCACAGTGTAAATACATAAAAGATCCTGGCAACTTCTTCTCCTCCATGTATACTGGAGGGGGGTTGGAAGACTCAGTACATTTTGAAGATAAATCATTGGGATATTTTGTGCAACAACTGCAGGGGCATGTGCACCAGAGTGTGTCTGTGAAGCATTCCTGCTGAGGATGGCACCTTACAAGTCCAGGCAAAGAGGCTGTTTACCTTCTACGCCCAGGGCTAGGTCATCCTCACTGCTGGGGTTTCTCCTCAGAGGCTCTGCAGGTGACCAAGGACACAATGACATACAGCTTAGAGGACAGAGTTATAACTTTTGAACAGCATGGTCTCATGAAATGTGAAATAAGTGTCTTAAAATGCATGCTTCATGCACAAAAAACAGAGAAATCTGTTTCCCCTCCAGGAAAGGGTTACACAGAGGAGACACCACAGACATTGAGTACTTTGACACATGCTGACACACAGGAAGTAATTTGTTTGACATTGAAATAGTGTGGTGGAAAGTAAGGGTGCGGAGATCAGTTCAAACTACCAGGGTTCAATTTCCAACTCCACACTGTTTGAGAAGCCTAAACTTAACCCTCTGAAGCCTAAATGAAATTTCCTTTATTTCCTTCAAATATATTTCAAAAATGCTATTTTGGCCAAGGAAGGTGAAAAAGTATTTATTTTAACAGTAGCAATTTTTTAATATTTTTGAAAATATTTTAGGTATTTTTTTACATTTTATATATACATTTAAACCGTGTATTTTGCATAATTTATTTGTTTTATTTGTTTTATATTTTATATTTACATTTTTTACTTTTCTTTTACATTTTTACTTATGTAAAATGGTCTTTTTTACATTTTATTAGCTTTTGTTGCTTTATTTTCATGAAAATTTTAAAATATTGTTTATATTTTTCATGTGGGAGTTTGAGTCTTCACAGGCCAAAGCAGAATTTTTTAAAAATATATTTTTTAAAAGAACTACAGGGAATTTTGTGTGCCAGCAATGCACTTTGGTTTCATAGGTTTAACCAGTTTCAGTTGCCTAATCCTTATACTAACTCCAACATTAAACCTAACAACCCTAACTGAAGTTATTGTTACTAAACTTAACTGTCTTTTCATAGACAGCAGATAAAAATCCAGTGTCTCATTTATGACATTGTCACATTATCCTTTCATGTTGGAAGAATAAAATGTTATATAAATTATGAAATGTGTGTTTCAGACCAAACTTAAGTGAAAGTGTTTTGCCTTCAATTCTAGATTCTTCTGACCTTACAGCCAAGTAATGATAATAATTTATTTTTGTCATTCTTCACTGCCCAGCATCACTGCAGTTTGAGCCCTATAAGGAAGAGTCTGGACTAAAGCAACAGAAATATTTTTGGAAAAAGTGAGGCACCAATTAGGCCTCCCACCAGTGACTGTATATGTGTCTGTCCCCCAGGCAAGCGTGTGACACCAGAATTGAGTGAGCCAGGCAAACAGGACAAAGGCAGTCTTATCCTGGTTGACATAACATCCGAGCAGGACTGATTCACTGAAGGGCGAAGGAAGGAAAGCAAGTGGAGGTGTAAGGAGCAACTTGCTGTTCCCATGGTTTTTCTCTGCCCTCATTTACATGCCATTTGAATTGGCTGGTCTCAGGGTGGGGTGGGGGTTATGCAATGCACACCATTCTACAACAATTTCATTAAATTGATCAGAGTGTTGCATTTCATTTGACAATGCTCATGAATTCAACAAATGGATTTTTGAATTTCAGTCTTGTGGAAGAGATCTGAAGATGTAAAAAATGAGTGAATGGGAGAATGTATGGGAAATGCAAAAAAAATGGTATTTCTAGACAAACTTTATCATGTTGTCTATCTCCAAGTTGATTGTCATTCAACCATGAAGTGATTTTGCCATACGGATCCTGTTATGAAAAGATAGCTTGGTGCGAGTTAACCATTGAATTGTTTAAAAGTCATACTTGAACACTGCCAAATACAGTAGTTTCAGAGTGGTGAGATTAAAACATAATATTCAAATAATCACTTTTTTGTAAAAATTTCTTGTGAATTATAGTGACATTAAACTGTTCTTCCTGGATGACCTTCAAGGACCCCTGGTGGTCCTGGTACCCCACTTCGAAAACCACAGTTTTGAGACAGCGCATTAAAAACAATATCATCAATAAAACATTATAAGTCAACAAGAATGATTTCCATTAGCCTGTATTTCAATGCACATCAGCTGTGACACCCCTACCAAAGAACTTTTTTCTCTTGACTTCTATGACCTAATGCACAGCCAAGAATGCACTCCTCATCTTCTACTTTGCAGCTATACCTGGCCAAGCTCTTGCTAGTCGTGTTCTAACTTGACCACATTCATTTCATACCAGGCATTGTTTTAAGTTCATACAAGGTTACTTTACAGAAGCACTCTGAGCCAAACAGACACTGTACTCACCATCACCGCCAATTGTTCTTAAAAATGACACAAATGAAATGCTAAAATAATGTTGCTACAGGACAGAGATGACAAAGGTCTGCTACTGTTCAAAAGCAGTAAGAGAAACATTTCCTTTGGCCGTACCTGCAGTGTTCCTCGGTAGCCCATGTTTTGCATCCTCTCTGTAAGCACAGGTCACATTTTATTAGAAGGTGGGACTAAGGATGGGAAAGCACACACACAGACACACAAACACACACAATGGAAAGTCCTATATGGTATCTTGGTGTTAACTGTGAGACATGATAATAAGTAAAGCTCTCATATCTATCTATTTGTGCTGAAATTTAAGAGCCAAGAGGTGGTCTGACATTCAGCATCACTAATCCTCACAGTCTGATTACCACTGCTGTGCTATGAAAATTGGATTCCTACATTTATTTATTCTTTAGAGTTGTGTTAGTCCAGATTTTAATGTAATCCAGCTGTTTTATTGGCTCAATTCAGGAAGTGAGAGAAGTGAGATACCACAGATTCACCTTGTTTACCGTAATTAATTTCTGATGTCAGTATGGTCAATTTTATCCACCTTGGAAGGAGCAGCTGGCCTCTGATGGAAGTTTACTGATGTCACCTTACAGGATTTCTGGGTATTAAAGGAATATTCCAATGTTTTGGGCAAAATACCCTTCTTCGACTTAACCAGAGTGAGACAAGATGTTTGATAACATTTTCACCTCTGTACGTCCAGTAGTTCGGCTCCTATGGGTAGCATTTCATGTTAGCTTAGCATAAAGGCTTGAAGTCTACAGGAGTCATTAGCCTAGCTCCATCAAAGTGAGTAAAAAAATAAACCTCACAGCAACTCTTAAGCTGTCTTATTTACACAGTGTATCACATGTGTTCATGGTAATTAAATACAGATCTTGGAGTTTAGAAGAAAAAACAAAACAAGCGTTGTTTTAGGAGCGGTTACATGGTAGGTATTATTACCTACCATCTACAGTTTCTACCAACTTCTCCCAAATCAACTCTTTTTTTCTTTCTTTTTTTTAAATTCCAAGATGTATTTCAGATACACATGACACATTGTGTAAATAAGACAGCTTCAGAGTGTCTGTAAGGTTGTTTTTTTTTCGCTCTGATGGAGCTAGGCTAATGACTCCTGTAGACTTCAAGTCTTTATGCTAAGCTAACAGGAAATGCTACCCAGCAGAACTTGAAGCAGTGGATGTTCAGAGGTGAAAATAGTATCAAACATCTTTGTTTCAGTCTAAGTAAATCATAATGCCCAAAATGTTGGAGTTTTCCTTTAAAGTCCTCAAAATTCTTCTTGTCAATGTGTAAGGTTGCTGAGTGCAGCTTGAGTACATTTTGCAACTGAACTGAATGTTAAACAGTTCTCAACAGTTTCATGACCAGAAAACAATCATGCAATGAAAAAGTACATGAATATTTTGTATAGAGGTATAGTGTTTCCATCAGTTAGCAATGACACAGTGAAGCCTGTATTGCCATTTTGATACTCACTCCCTGACGACGTTGGTAAGCCACACCCTGACACTGTCCTGGCTTGAATTACCTGTGGTTGACATGACATGAACACATTATAATATGATAATAAACCACCGGTACCACAGGACTACAGACATGGTGACAACAGGGAGTGACAAAAGAACGTGTTTGTCAAAAAAAAAGGGGAGTGACAAAAGTATGCTTTTGTCACTTCCTCTGCGATCTGATCGATGAACAGCAACAAAGTCACATTTTACAGACCTCATATCCATTTTTGGAGAGATGTTATTAGGGCTGTCAGTTGATTAAAATTTTGAATTAATTACATGATTTCCTGATTAATTAATCAAATTAATCACAAACAATCACATATATCAGTATTTGCTTGAAAAAGCCCCCAAATTAAGATATTTCAGTTCAAAAACCTTCAGACATTTTTCCAAATGCATGTCTTTATTCATTGAACATAAGCCTATCACTTAGCCTTAAATGTGGCCATAACAGATCATTAAATTGTATGTGTTAATTTATAATGAATTAATCTCAATTAATGCGTTAATTTGACAGGCGTAGTTGTTAAATGATGTTCAGTATAAAACACTAATGACTGTATCCTCTAAATATTAATTTTATATTTTAAAAAAATTAGCCAAGAACTTAAGTTATTAAGTTAAGAGTTTTACTTGCATGGCAGTAAGAGCCTTGTGTCATAATTTGAAAATGCTGGTATTTTGTATTGAACTCTTCATTTACAGTTAGCATCCTGGACCCAGCTATTAATAAAATTGCATGAGGCAAAGCCTAGTCTACATGAGCAAGGAGGATATTTACATGCAGTATCTCACTGTAGTCTACTGACCAGTGATATGGTAGCACATAATTTCCAGTTGGCAATCATCATAAGTGACGCAACCACTGATAGGAACAAAAGTGAAACTCCCTGAAGACTATGTTGAGAAAAACATTCATCTGTTTCTTTCTCCATGAAAAGACCCTATGCTCATGCAACTTCCATCATTTTGATACTACTTAGTATGATGTGTGCTATTTCCAAAGATTTCTGTAATTGTGTAAGCTGGTGAATTGTATTTACAAATAAAATAACGGGTAAAATGAATTTAGATATACCCTCTATTACGCATCCAATATGTTACCCAGCTCGCTCACAGAGTCACTCACAAGAAGGCAGTGTTTCTGTGACTCTGGCTCAGTATGTTGAATTCAGTGAAAGTGTGTTTCAAAAGAGTCTCTAACACAACAAAAGCTCTTGGCCATTAGCAAGACAACAGTTTCAATTCAGATTATTTGAAAGACTGACTTTCCCTTAGATAATGACTGCTGGAACTAAAGCACAGATCACTATGAAATATGACCGAGGCTATCTTTCATCCCTTTATGGGCACTCTTCACCAAAGCAACATTTATGGCCTGGTGTGCAGTGGTGATCTCAAAAAAAAAAAAAAAGTTGTACTCATGAAACTGTTATACTTTAGACAGGGTTTGAGAGTTAAATTTGGCACCTTTTAAGACCCCTTTAAGACAAATTTTAATGATATTTAAATATTTTTTCTTATTCAAATCAGCATTGCAGGTAAGTATAAAGGTAGGTACTATTTTTGGTCCACTGCAGAGGTAGGAATATGATAGGTTAACTAATTTAACTAAATGATTCTATGAACTGTTGTTATATCAACTTCCTTTAGGTTAGACAGCAAGGTGCTAATCTAACAAATCTAAACAGGACTAATTTTTCCACAGAAAGACAGGTAAGTCCAAAGATTCCTTGTATTTCTCTCTACAGGTCAGTATGACAGGTAAGTATAAAATAAGTTAGGTGGATAAACAAAATTAGATAAGGTGTTTATGTTGAAAGTAATACCTCATAATATCAAATTTAAGACTATTTAATGACTTTTAAAGCTTAATATTCATACAAATTGAATTTAAACCATTCTTAAACCTTTTAAAGGACCTGCAGTTACTCTGTTAGATGATCTCTGATGAGCCAAGCTGCTCCAGTAATAATTTTACTAATATGGATTGAGCATTTTGGCATTAAAATCTTTAATTTCAATATGTATTTTGGACTAACAAAGCTACATCCCTGCCATAGGTTCCATACCATGAGTCTCTCTGTGAGTTGTGATGGTCTCAGGCAGCTCCATGTGGCTCCAGTGGACCCTAGATGCCACAAGGTTGGCCCTCTTCTCCACGGCTCCTTCAGAGGCCATGGCAAAAAGCTGTAGTGGTGGTAACAACACAGAGGCTCAGCACATCCATTCTGACTGACAGAAAACAGCTGTCCTGAGCAGGGCATCATCACCCAGTAATGGAGGATGCTCAGCAGTTTACCCAAGGAGAGAATAAAGTGACAGCACAAGCACACTCAAAATGCATGCACACCTATGCCCACACATTACACATCCTATTCCTAGTCACACCTACCGTCTTATGCTTCCACTGACCCAGATAACTCCTTTTTTAACATTGTCCCACTTGGCACGTAACCAACAGCATCTTAGCTCATCGTAACAGTGAGAGAGCCTGTCTGAAGACAAGAGGTTGACTTGAAATTCCTCCACAGCAGAGACAGACGGGCGGAGCAAAGCAAACAGGAGTTATCATTCAGCTCGCAGCCTACTCAGTAAACATGTCAGAGCGGAGGGAGGGGGATGCAAATGACTTGGTTTGACTTCTCGGCCCTACAAGGAAATATGACTTCCTGGCTGACTTGTTTAAAAGCTTTCATAGCTTCCTCCTCCACTTTTTATCAGTTTAAAGCAGCTCTCTCTCTCTCTTTCTCTCTCTCTCTCTCTCAGTGGCCAGTGGGGAAGACACTTTTGAGGAGCTCTCTTGATATTCCCGTCTCAGTGGTTTTAAATGTGAGCAAAAGGGTTATTGCACCCACACTGCACAGCCTACAGACAAAGAGGTCATGTTTTTAAGAGACAGAGATACAGAGCAAAGTGTACAAAGAGTACAAAGAAAGAGGTCATTCCAAATAGGTTTTTCCCATTCAATCTTTATTATATGTATATTACATAAGAGTGTGTATGTGCGTGCATATATGAACATGTGAACTATTTAGTTTGTTGTGCATGTGACTATAGAGAGAGAGAGAGATATTTAGATATTTAGTTGAGCCAGAAAAGATGCTAAAAGTTCTACATAGAACCACATAGGAATCCCCAACTTGTCCTCATAGCATGGACAAGTTGGTTATAGACAGATCTTTGACCCCTTGAGAAGAACCCTTCTGGAACCCTTATTTCTAAGAGTGTATGGCCTATAGCATAAAATAACTTAACATTTTTGGCAAAATACCCCTTTTCTGACTTACCCAAACAAGATGTTCAATACCATTTTCACCTCTGTATGTCAGCTGGTTCATTCTAATGGTTAGCATTTTGTGTTAGCTTACCATAAAGACTACAAAAACTGTTTTGTTAGGGTTTTTTCCCCCCAAGATGTATATTTCAAATACACATGATACACTGTGTAAATAAGATAGCTTCAGAGTTGCTGTAAGGTTTATTTTTTTCACTTTGACAGAGCTGGCTAATGGCTCAAGCAGACTCCAAGTCTTTATGCTAACACAAAATGCTACGCATAGGAACCGAACCAGTGGATGAACAGAGGTGAAAATGGTATCAAACATCTTGCCTCAGTCTGGGTAAGTCAGTATTTTGCCCAAAACGTTGGAGTATTCCTTCAAGGCCCAGTCCTAAAGCATTATCTGCCCGCACCTGCAGTTGGCATATTCTAAATAAAATGTATCTTCAACTCAACTTTTTCATAAGACAGAATGTACAATTATTTTGTTCATGTGATGCAACATCAACTTATGGTGGCCTGTAATAGACATGAAAAGAGACTAGAAACTTAGTGACGAGGTGCTACACTGAGCATGACTGCAAGAAGAAGAAAAATGAGGTCCACACACTTGCATGAGCAGAGAGACAGCAGAACCATCCAGTGAAGATATTGTAATGCTTTCTACTGGAATAATGATACTGCTTTGACATTTGTTTGTTTCACTTGAGAACAAGGGTCGGGAATTCCCTGAGATGGGAAGGGAGTTTTTGTTGCAAAATAGATTACAGGCTGTGAAGTAAGTTTTGGAGTTTTTAAAGCCACAGCTCTCAGCACCTGGCCAAGAAATTATTATTGGCATTGATCACCAATTTCTCAATACCTGCAGATATATTATAGTCTTGTGCTGTGGGATAGTAAAAGTCTTATTTATTACCATTTTAAATTAAGTGGAATAGTGAAATAAAGGGTGCTATCGAAGTTAAAATAAGTTGACCGAATCAGAGAATTACTTTGTGTCTGCAGGGTGACTCAGCTCTACTACTGTCTGCTATCTTTGCAATCACTTTACTTTGCATTACTGTTACAGACAGAGGGCCTCCAGCTGTCCAGGGACAGGAGCTGATAGGCTGCCATTAAAATGCAAATCCTTCTTTTTCCAGGGATAGGTTTTTATTTACTATATGTGTCCTAAGAAAAGGGAAAGAGGAAATAACACATTATAACCAGATTATTAAGCAGAACTTATCAATAATACTGAAACTAATATGTTCTTTGTGGAGACCTTTTGAGATGGAATGATATAAAGTGATACCAACTTCTGTGAACCAGCCATGTAGCCCTTTTCTCTCTTTTCCTCCCTTTCCTATACAAAGTCTGTTGTCAAAATCCACACTGTACTCAGGCCCCTCCCGCTCCTTCCCCTACTGTTTAAAAGAAGTGCTCTCCCCCTCCCATTGCTGAGATTCACAATGGTGGAATTCATGAGGCAAGTGAGAGCAACACCGGAGGCAAGTGGTGGCACCGAGCTGAAAAGCCAAAAACCTTTCCTAGGAGAGACGCATGGCAAAATTAGAGTGGTATCCTACAAGACTTATCCGCAGCCCCCCTATTAGCCTGCAGGAACAGAGCTTAGTAAAGCTTGTCCTAGGCTGGCCTCCACACTGCCATGACGTCTACTTCTGGAGAAGGAGAGAGACAGGGAGGGAGGGAGAGAGGAGTTTACATACAAAGCTATTGCTGCTCTTGATACCATCTAGTGGCCAGACAAAATCACAATACGTACTTGTTTATATATGAAGTAAAGTCAACTGCTTTTGTTGTTTGTTTGTTTTGTTTTGTTATGGCAGTTGTTTTTTTTTCTAATCTCTCAAGCGTTTTCAGATTTGACATCAGAAGGTCTTGCTGTAAAGTAGCACTGTCAACTCAGCCTTCTACAATAGGAGGTGGTAATACCTCCTCTAGATGCAGTATCATCTTCATACCACCAGATGTCTCTCAAAGACAAATCTGGAAGGGCTGACCTGACACAAAGAAAGTCTTGGAAATCAGAATGAGAATCACTCCTCAAACACATAATAAAGTAATTAGTGTGGTGGAATTCTTGCAGGTTGACAATGTACAAAGTAAGACAGTGTAACTGGCCTGGAATAGCAGGAGATCCCATACAGCGCAAGGGGAGTGTGTGGGACATACAATACATACTGAGGTAGACTCTATTACTCAAGATATATGCATTAATATTCAGTGTTCATGTGCATTCAAGCACATACAGTATGGTTGCAGATGAGGTGTGATGTCCATAGTGCCCTTTGTCCAGTGTACCATAGGGAAGGTTACAGCAATTATGAGGTACATTTTGAGCATTATAGAGCAGGCATAATACCTGAGGCTGAAGTGGTGTAATGTGCCATATCTGAAGATAAAGTATGAGTAGCAGTTATTGCTTGTAACAACTTCCCACTACCTTGTAAGATAAAATAAGTTGTCTTTAAGATCTTCCATAGATGCTATCCCAACAAGAAAAGCACTGCCAAAATAAAGGATTTACACGATTCCTTTGTGCACCTTCTGGCTAAATGATGTTGAATGTATACAGATTATTTTTTCAATTGCTACTAAAGTGAAGTGTTCTGGTCAGGACTTTCCATCCAACTGTTAAATCTTGGCAGTTTAAAATCCAATTTGAGGTCTGACCTCTTATGCTGCATTTAAACAAACCTACTTTTCTTATGACATTTTCTTAGTATATGATGGCTTCTCAAAATCTATTTCTTTAACCTTTTCATGTTTTTTTATGTACTTTTATATTTCATTTATTGTACACTTGACTATGTGCATAGATTCATTAAGGTTACTCTCTAACCTTGCAGCTACCCTGCAATCTTTGGTCTGTTTAAATGCTATGAATGTGTCTTCTGTAAGCTCTTTGTTTTCTTAACCCAGAGCAAAATCTCATGAGTACTGTATGTATGAGTATGTTCTTGCAATTAAAAAAAAAAGTTTGTTTTTTTTTATGTACCCATACCAACTAAAAAAAAAAACAAAAAGACCGTCAGTAGTGCAAGATTGTACATGGTAATAAATACTAAATGGTAGTCTGCTAAGTCCTCAATTTGTATTGTTTTTGTCCATCTTTGGTGCTAAGAACTCACTGCTGTGAAGGGTTATTGAATAATTAATGAATTTATTTATTCGTTTATTTACTTTGTGTCCATCTTAAGCGCCAAGCACTCATTGCTATGGTGTTTTTGCACTGTACTTCCCAGACATCACTTGTCAATCAAACTGTGACAATACCACTGTAACACCTTCTTCCTTGGATTTTCAAAGTTTCTGTAGGTGGTGCTCTTTTCTTTGTCTGCTCAGCCATGGTGGCTGCTCATGTTTGCCAAAGGATTTTCTCCCAGGGAACATTATAAGCCCTGACACTGGTGCACAGGATCTGGAATACGCTTGGTTTTCTACATCTGAAAATTTCTGTGCATACACACTTTCTAAGGTTCACGCATTCCCATCCTTTAGTGCGAAATCTAAGCAAAGTTTTATATATGAGGCCCCTGGTCTTTGCCCTGGTGTCATGCACTTCCTTTATGGAGGGCAGTTGTCATCCAATAAACAGCCAGTTATGATGTACAGGAAGTAGATGGGGAACCGCAGGGGTCAATAGTGCTAAAGTGAAGATGACACACTGTGAATGAACAAAGACCTTGATATCACAACTCATAGTTTGCTGGTTATCCTTATAATTACTTGACCAAACAGTAGCTAAGCTACAGTACAGCTTTATTGATTGTTCCTCACAGCATCTAGCTGATTTATCCAATATAGCTACAACTATTATAAAAGAAGCTAGAATAAGCAGCTACAATAACAAGAAAAGTGCCTTAAATTGTGAAGTCAAAACATATGTCATAATTCATAACAACAATCTTGATATTTCAAATCACCATTACCTATATGTACAAAGCAGGACATATGCAGATCTTCTAAGCAAGTTGGACCAATTATTAATTAGTAACAGGTTGATGTAACTTGTCTTGTAACTGAATTTGTCATACATATATACATAGTCTTCGAGATGTAGCTTGTTTCAGTTTAAGCAAACAGTGTTATAGTATGTTGATGTCTAATGATCTGCATTCTCACCAGGATGTAGGGATCTGGAAGCTGTTAATCTTGGCACACATCTGCTGCCATTTGTTCAGGTTTCTCATAATATTATAGGATCTGTCTTATGCATTATTTTGTACTTATATCAGCATTACATCAGATTATAATTTTACCAATTCAGTGCAAGTATGCCTCAACATCAGTGCAGCAGGAAAACAGTTTGTAAAGTGTAGTTTTTATGTAAATTGTATCTTATAAAAAACAAGTCTGTGGCCATTTTCCCTCATTTAAAAACACCATTTTGTTATACATATTCATCACTTTTATTAGAATACCAAATGTCTTCAAAGACGTGGGTGGTGATGCTCATAGACAGTATGTGTTTAGATTTTATCCTGCATGCTGTTTTGTCCCTGGTGTCCCAGCAAAGTTGGGTGACTGCTTTTGTTTGAGAGCCAAGGACAACTGTTGGACAATGTTAGGAAATGAACACACTCTATTATAAACTATGCCCATGTCACTTAGAGTCCTGTCACTGAAGCAATCCAGTTCACAGGGCTGAATTGGTTGAACCTCGCAGTGCTGCATTTTCACTGGCATAGTTACAATAATGAATAAATGAATTTATTATTGATAATTATTTGACATAAGAAAAATTACATAAAACTCCCTTTAGTGGCAAACACAAATCCATTTAAAAATTGGCAAGGATAAAATAAAAAATAAAAAAACAGCTCATAAGAGTGCCATAACAATGTCATAACCATGACATGATAGTTGTTACAAACATTAATGTATATTTATGAATGTTATTTAGTCTCACTTAGTCAGTTTTGTCACTTTCACAGAAAAGTTGACATTGTTGACATTGGCATAGCAATTTAAGATTAGCCAAGGACACTACAACCTGTCATAGATATGACACAGTAGGCCTTACAGATGCACATTAATGCTAATTTAAGTAGCCTATTAACAAAAAGAAATTAATGAGGATTGACACTTGGGCTTGTATGTTTTTCATTATTTTCCTGACATTCAATTAAAGCCTTTGTGAGCACAAGTACAAACCGAAGAATCAATTATTTGTTCATATGTGTGTCAACCATGAAAAATGGGAGTTGTGCACACCCTAATCTCTGATGTAACACATCATAGTGTTATTAAAGTATATGCTTAATGACACCTTTATGAAGAGTACAACTTGTACCACTGTAGTCGAGGTCAAGGGAAGTGTCCATGACCCTGTAATAAAAGCATTTGACAGTGTTGTCACATTTATTGACACCTTTATGAAAAATGTTATTTGTACAACTGTAGCTGAGGTCAAGTACAGTTTTCATGACACAGTTACATTGGTTGCATAACAATGTCAATGTCAAAATCAACCACATATAGAAATACCGTACTGCATGTACTGCTGTGTAGGTGAGTACCAGTGTCTTAAATTTGATGCAGTAGTGACATTCTGCATGCGCTTAAGAGGTCTAGTGGCAGAAGTGCAGGTAGTCCCTAACCCAAGAGCATTGAAGTAGTCTAAGCAGGAGATCACTAGTGCCAAGACCAGGAGTTGTGTCGCTTCTCTCATAAGGAATTGTGCCAATGTTATAGAGTGAAAACCTATAACACTGGAGTGAATAGATATATCAGTTATATCAGCATGAAGAACACAGTCGTGTTCTTCATGCTGATGGAAAGGTCTGTGTGTGGGCAGTCTTTTCCTGCGATAATGAGTAGCTCTGTCTTGTCAAGATTTAGCTTAAGGTGGTGTGCAGCCAAGAAAGGAGTAGAAAAGTTGGGTGTCATTGTCATAACAGTGACAGGAGAAACCATGAGAAGAGATCGCATGGCCAAGGGATTTATTGTATAGGGAGCACAGCAAGGGCCCCAGGACAGAGCCTTGAAGGACACCAGTGTTCAGAGCTACATTGTACAAGATGCAAGATATATTGTGTAAATAAGACAGCTGCGGAGTTGTTTTAAGGTTTTTTTTTGTTTTGTTTTGTTTTTTTACTTTGACAGAGCTTGGCTAATAACTCCTGTAGACTTTATGCTAAGCTAACATGAAATGCTACCCATTGGAACTGAATCAGTGGACATACGGAGGTGAAAATGGTATTGAACATCTTGTCTCAGTCTGGTTAAGTCAGAAAATATGGCGCAGAGTAAGGGACAAAATTAGGACTACTGAAAGGTCAGTGGAGGCTATATCAAACCAAACCTCTGCCGAATTCTCAGTAGTCTTAATTTGGTCCCTGACACTGCACCATAGAAAAAAGGGTATTTTGCCCAAAATGTTCGAGTATTCCTTTAAGAAGAACAGGTTAAGCACTGTGGAGGACTGTAACCAACCATTTAATATAGGTTAAGTTGATATGCTAGCTTTTATATGACCATTCTTTAGCATATAGCTTGGTAATACACAGACTGAATAAGACAAATGACCTTGCTGTCACATTTAAATGAATATATGTGGTCTAGGATAATGTGTAGACCATGTGTTAATGCAACGTTAATTCATATAATTCATATAATTGTATGTTTATATAGAAATGTAACAATCTACAGACCAGTAACTTTGAACATTATTTGTTTTTTGGTTTTCAGTTTTCATTCAGTCTGCATTTTATATGAAGCTTCTTCATAAACTCCACAGTGGAGGACAATTCTCTATGGAAAAGTTAATCTATTTGCATAGCTGTGCTTAGGACAGACAATGAGAGCAGAATAACACCCGACACAAAGGTAGCAAACATTTGAAAGTGTGCTTTTTTGAAATGACACCTTTGTGAAATCATAGAATTAGGATTTAGAACACAATGTGTTTTCCCCCATGCTTTTTTCAACATAGAATACTATTATTCCTTTTGTCAAATGTATCATACCTTGCATTCTATGTCAAGAAAATTACATCTTCATAAAAAATAGACATGACAGTCAAAATGTAGTGATAGACAAAGAATCCGGTTGAGTATTACTGAATGAAGCATATACATAATTATATAGTGTTGTGATTTGCCTCTCACCTTAAAGTTTTATGATTTACAGGCTAATCCATGCATTACAATTTTAGCAAATGTTGGGGCTTCTGTGTTATTGTCAAGCCAGACAGTCTTTGAAAAGTGGCCAGAGAGTGTTCTATATCTTAGTGAATCTTCTAGTAACTACACCATCTCTGTTTATACTACTGCAAGGCATAAGATCATGTGATCATGTTCAACTGGGACAATTCTGTATCTGTTCATTAAAAACCTTATAACAGTCTCTAAAGAGTATGTGTGTTTGTGTGCACTAAGAAAATAGTTGTGTTTTTGTACACTGGCCCTCTACATTAGTGTAAAATAATATGTAATGCAGACAGGTGGAGGCATTAGGGGCAGTTGTGGAGTATCTGCAAGCTGGTTCTGGTGGGCTAGTTTGGGTCAAGTTCCCGTGCTGTTTTTTAGTCCCAGTCTGTCCCTGGCCAGACTCTACCAGCAGATCCTTTGACATGGTAGAGGACTGCAAGCATTTCACATGAAGCCCGGCCTGAACTTTCTTCCTGCTCCACATTGTTCCAGATTGGGGCTAAAGGCTTCTCAGAAGAGGCTGCGGTGTGCACAGCTTGTCTGTGGGTGGCGTGTACAAGCACCCATGGGAGTCAGTAGGGGGGTGGTAGGGTGCAAGGGCCCGAGTCCATGACTAATCGGCACCTCAAGCAGGCTGCCAGATGGGCCTATGGGATCATCTGTGGCCAAGGAAGACAGCCAACAGCCAGCCAATCAGAGCAAAGAACGACAAAGATAAAAAACTGCGGGCACCATACTGTTGTTACATAAATTTTTTGTTGTTTTCTTATTTTTTTATTTTGGTTATTGTTTACTGTGCCAAACCTGCCATGTTTGGTGAGGGAGGGTGCATGTCGTGTCTCGGGTTATGTCAGCGGTTGCTGTGCATTACACAACAGGCACAGTTAATTGTTGTAACTCATTTGGTAATGTCTGATACTAATTTGTATGGAGATTTGATTCTCTGCTCACCATATTAAATATGTGAATTCACTGCACTGCACAGCATCTAACAAAATCGTTGTTTTGAAAAGTGAATTCTTGCTTTTTGGGGTGGAATCTTGAGTGAACCATGAAACATTTGAAGCGGATTAGAATCTCACTACCAGGAAACATCAGAAAATTACATTTGGTTTAGTATTTGGTTTAAGCTCCATTAAATATTCAACCCCCTAAAGTTTTTGCACATTGTATCTACCACTCTCTGATTGTAATAGTCATCATGCAATAAGAATGTGTTTATAATGTGCTTAGGATGCTCTAATGCCATATGAGTACCACTTACCACTGTTGCATTATTAGATTACACAGATTAATTGTAAGGACATGTAAGGTTAACTTTAATATTCAATAGTTAATTTTTAATAGCATGCACCATTATGTCACAGTATTATAGAAATCTTTTGTCAACTGTTTATACACTATTTATAAATGCTTCATGGGTTGGGGGAGGGTAAAGGTAAAGTGCCACTAATTATCACATCAGTATCCACCAATGTGAAGACTGTAGACTGACTTCACTGTATAAGGGCTAAGAATCATCAATTTGTTTCACACTGTCTCAAGCATGAAAAATTGTCACTATTAAATATTATTGATGGTATCAGATTGGTATCAGCTGACACTTGAAATGAATTCAGGGAGATGGTATTGGCAGTGAAAGTGTTGTATCAGTGAATCCATTTGGCAAAATAGAGCTCATTCAGCTTCGCAGCACAACCTGGCCTACTGCTCCCAGCTCACCATGGACTATATAAAAGTGTTTATCTACAGCAGACAAGGAAGACAGGAGAAACCCAAACAGCAGGCCCCTGTTTTCCTTTCAAATTACACAGAGAAAAAAGGAGGGGGAAAACAGACAGAACAATGGAGAGAGAGAGAGAGAGAGAGGCAAATATGAAATTATGAAGTAAGTGGAGACAGCTGTCTGTTAAGCACCAAGGACATTTAATCCAGACCTCAGAGGAACCAATGGGTCCAAACAACATTTCCACCTCTCTCTCTCTCTCTCTCTCTCTCTCTCCCTCTCTCTTTCTCTTCTCTACCTCTCTCTTCGGCAGGGCAGACAGAGGTGAAATTAGTAACATCAGCTCAGTCATTAGCAGAGCCAGATGGTATGGTGTTCTACTGTAAATTGAAGAAAGGGTTCGTTCTTAAAGTGTTAACTGGTATGAGTGCTATGGTAAAGTGTAAACGTATGTGTGGGCGTGTTCATATAAACAACGGAGAGCTTAGATGACATCAGATTAGACCCTCAGCGTTAAAGGAATACTCCAGCATTTTGGGCAAAATACCCTTTCTCCAACTTACCCAGACTGACACAAGATGTTTGATACCATTTTCACCTCTGTACGTCCACTGGTTCAGTTCTTATGGGTAGCATTTCATTTTCTTAGCATAAAGAATTGAAGTCTACAGGAATCATTAGCCTAGCTCTGTCAAAGTGAAAAAATAAACCTTACAGCAACTCAGATGCTGTCTTATCTAAGGCTTGAGTGGGAGGGGATTTTCCATGTATGTATATATATACATATATATATAGAACTGAACCATGTGTGTGTATGTGTGTGTGTGTGCGTGTGTGCGTAAGATGCACTTACATATATAGGCCACAGGTGCCAATCTTCATTCTGTGCGTGTGTGTGTGTGTGTGTTTGTGTGTGTGTGTGTGTGTGTGTGTGTGTGTGTGTGTGTACAAGGTGCACTTACATATATAGGCCACAGGGTGCCAATCTTCTTTAGTGTAGGTTTAACAGAGATTCATACATCTATTATTATCCCAGTTCAAGGTGTATTTCCAACAAAACAAAGGGGAGATGTGATCCTTCATTTTGTTCCCATTATGTTCAAATGCAAAAAAAAGTTTAACAAATGATCTGATTTCAGAAGTGAAGTCCAGCAGTTTTGCCTTTACAGATACATTTTTGCTACATGCCACATAATTTATTTTATTGTATTATATTTATTTTGTTAATAGTGGTGCCACAAAGGTTGGGTCCCAAGTGTTGAGATGTTTTATTTATTATCTATTTTAATCATTTTATTTTAAGCATAAAGAAAGGACTATAGTGTAAGACATGAAGAGAGAGTTACCAGTTAATTAAAAAGTGTTGTTGAAGTGCTTTTTTTGCACTGGCTCTAACACACCAAAAATAATAAGAAATAAAAAATAATGAGTATAGATTTTCAGTCCACCCACCCCTGTTCTCTAGCCTGGTTGTGATATATTTAGACAATATTTGTGCGTGGCTAATTCTACAGTGAACCTCTATGACGGAGTCAAACCTAGTTAACATTTGTGATACAACTGCAATTATTCTCTTTAAGAATGTTCACATTCAGTAATAGATAGTATCAAATAGCATCAGCATCTTTTCAACATCAACATGTTTTCATTGTTTTAATGTCAGTGTTGTCTGGGATATCATAATAGACCTATATACACCTACACGTCTCTGTATGCGTACGACCTTCTTCCCTCCTATGGCAGGCAGATCTTTCTTTACAGCAACAG
>OMKZ01005356.1:3352-19279 GCA_900302535.1 Neoniphon sammara
GTTTTCACATCCCCAGCCCCCACCCCGCCCCCCTCTTCCAAACACAGGAAACCTATGCTGGAAAAAACGGCTTGTGTGTCAGTCCACTTTAAAGTGAGAGTATCAAGAAGGAAAATAAATATGGGATAGAGAAAGTAGCAGCAGAACAAAGTGAAACAAAATTGCCGTGGCTGCATAGCCGGGTTCTGGCTGATGTCCATGTTGATAGAGAGGCTTAGTCCTGGGCTGGGAGGATGCTAGCATTTCAAAAAAAGCCACCTCTGATGCTATCACCGGCCTGTTAAACTGCCAGGGTTATGATTGTTGCTTTGATTATGCTGGGAAGGGTGTAAGACAGCCCGCCTGTATTTCCTATCCCTCACTGAGTAATCATTTGGTCGGCCCACAGCGATTACTGTGCGCCCACCAAGGCGTCAGTTTTGTGTTTGTCGGTTTGCCCGTCCGGTCTCACTCTCACACCTTTCTGTTTTGTTTTTCATGCCGTCCCCTGCACTTCTTCAGTTTTTGATGCTTCTTTATTTGATTCGACCCACTCCCAGCCCTTCTTAATGTTCACTGCTCATTGATTCCTCACTTGATTAAAGGACAATTGCAGTATTTTTGAAGTTAGACTGTATTTCTGGCTTTTCTACCATACTGTTTATTGGCAAATGCAACAATTTTGCTAATTGCATTAAGAACTGACAATGGTTACCTTTAATTTGAAATAAATGGGAACTATTTGTTAGTTGTTGGCCTCCCTTATTTGGGTGACATGAAGTGAAGTACAGTGATTTTGACTTCTTGAATCCCCCCCAAAAAATTGCCTTCAAATATTTTTTTTCAACCCAACTTTGCAAATAGCTCACAGCCATTTTTAGCAGTAAGTTTCTCAATGCAATCAGCAAAATTGTTGTATTTGCCAATACACGCCATGGTAGAGAAGTCAGAAATATAGCCTAACTTCAAGAGTACTGAAATTGTGCTTAAATCCTGGAGAGACTCTGCAACTTCATTTACCAACCTGGCAGGAGGGTGTCATGTGATAATGAAAAAGCAGGGGTGCGATGGGATAATAATAACTGTGTGTTTTGAAATTATGATCCCCTCTCACAAGTGGTGTATTGTGGGCTGCTGTGGGCTGTAAAGTGCGAGAGTTGATTACATAAAAGTGTACATCACTCCTTTAATCACACATCAAAGACTCATCATTGTCACGGAGACAGGGTGACCCGCCCCATCTTGTACACTTCAAAGAGGTGGAAAAGACACACACCCACCCACACACACACACAAAAACACATGCAATTTAAGTGGCTCGTATCAACTGCGCAAAAAATCTTCCAGTGGGTAAACTGATATCAGTAGGTATGACTTAAAACGTCACTCGTAGGTGGGCGTCTGGGCGAGACCTTAGATGAAAGGGAGATTTCCCAACATGTCTTAACGGCTTTGTTCTAGAAAGTTCCTGAGTGGTGATTTATCTGCTGGAATGTGGGGAGAAATCGCAGCCTGCATATTAAACAGCTTGGCAGGGGGAAAATACGATACAGAGGACAGATATGTTTAGGTGGAGGGGTGGGGGGGGGCATTAAACATTCCTATAAAGTTGCTGTGGGGACAAGCAGGGCTGTGTTCCACGGCCGCGTCCACATGTTGACAGCTTTACGCCTGTGGTCCTGTACTTTAACTGCTGCCTTGGATAAACCCAAAGCCATCTAACTCTCGCCGCTCGCTATATAAACTTAGAGAAAATCTGCTCTGCGCTGAAGCTTAAAGCTCAAATATGCACACTTAAGAACGAGCCGGGATAGTGTTATTAGGCAGTTTAACAGTTTTTACCCTCAACAGGTGCTCGGCCTAAAACCCAAACAAAACCCGCCGAGAGCTGACAACAACCCTGGTTATGTTCACTGACCTCTGAACCTCTCTGGCTCTTCTAACCTCTGTTAAAAAGCGCAGAGCTTCTCTTTCCTCATTCCCGCATTCAGGTCTTAATCACAGAGGAGCGACCCGCTGTCAGCCCAGGGTTCACAGGGACGCATCTCAGGCTGTTTATAGGGTCAAATCCCCTCCATGGGTCAGCTGACCCCAGTACTGCTAGACAGTGGTTTTAGGGCTGCTTTGTTGCCATGGCAATAGGACCTACCAAGCGTGTGTGATAAGAACTATTGATGAGGTGCAAGCAGTTTATCATTGTACTGTATAAATCAAGGATGGAACAATATGCTTTATTGACACTGATATGAATGTTTGTAAGAATCAGAATACAGATGCAGGTGAAAAACAGGTTAATCTTTTCAGACAGGCCTGTTTTAACATAATTAAGTGTTTTTCAAACAAAAGACCTTAATCGTTTTCAGAAATAAGGAATAAATGAGAGTGCTTCAAAATGGTGCCTCAGGTCAAAAAATGTCAAAAAAGAAGGTGCTATTTGGTATGGGGCAAATGCACTAATGTGACAAAGGGTTTAAGATACTCATCTACACAGTGCTTAAACTTTATTTTATATCCAGGAACATTAAAAACACTGACAACATGATTTGGCATTGGCCTTCTAATGTTCCTGGATCCGATATGAAATAAAGTTTGTTTCAAGTCTTCTAAAGAAGACTTTTTGTCACAATATATCAGTTTTGTTCTCTTGCTAAGTTGGTAAATGTTAAATGACACCAAAAAAAACTGTTAAAAAAAAGAGATTTCACCATCAGCCAAAAATCAACACTTTTTGGACCAATTTTTAAAACTGACTTGATTTTCTTTTGCCCGACACTGACACTGTCTGCCTATATATCGGTCCCTCCTTAATACGAACACACTGTAGAGAGGCATAGTGAAGGAGGCAGACTGTCAAAATAGATGATTACCTACAGCAGCTCTTTTTAGGGGGACTATTTCCTAACATATTGCTGCTCGAGTGGAGCTTTCCAGTCCATATGCAGCCCTCTAACAGCCTCTCCATGCCCCTCTCTGGGTCCATAACCACCTCTCTGTCCTCCCCTTATCCCACTTGTGCAGCGTCCCCAGAGAGATGTACAGAGGAGAGGACATAGCGACAACATCTAACCCCAGCACCAGCTTTGATGACAGTATCAAGTGTTCTTAAGTATAGCCCTCATAAGTATAGACTCTTGTTTGCCTTGATCCTGCTGCTGTGTAGCATAGTGGCTCCATTCTGCAGCCCACAGGTGTTAATTTTACACATGTGAAGTAGTCTCTTTTAAGCCTGAACATGGTTATGAAGCGTGGATTGAAAAGTAAGCACGCACCAACCAAAGCCAAATATACAAGTGCAGAGAGTCAGTGTTTTTCCAAGGGCCAGCTGATAAACTAATATACAGTTGCTGTCTAAGGGCCGGCTGCTTTTAGGCAGAGGAGGAAAACTCTCGCTTAGCCCCGGTGTGGAATAGATGATAATCAAACGGGCAGATCACGCTGTAGTTTCTGTCAAGGCGAAGCAGCGCGCCTTATGTGAGATGTGCCTGAATTACCTGAAATGAAGCAAACAATTTGTCTTTCAGACTCCTGTTTCAGCACAGTGTCTTTTCTCCCTCCCTCTGTCTCCTCCTCTGCTCTTTTCATTGGAGCTTCTCAAAGCAGCAGAGCTCTACAGTGAGTGGATTTCAAAAGCGGCAGTCTGACGGGGCTCTTTACATGAAAGAAATAGCACCAGTGTTCCCTTAATGGATGTTTTTTTTTTTTTTCATTGTGCACTTCTCAGAATGCCCCCCTCTGACTTTCCTCTCCACTTTGTGATAATGGCACAGTCTGTCCTCATTGCCCAGAAGTGGTTTGTTTCTGATTCTGTAGGAAGATTGGAGTGATAATTCACGAACATGCTATTACATCTATTCTGCAAGCTCAAGAAATAACTTCAGTAATACGAATAGAATGTCAAATTTTTCATAACTGACAATGAGGGGGATTTAGCATGCAGTGTGCCTGAGAAAATCACCTGTAACTGAATAAACCTCGCCTACATTTTCAAATGAGTATAGTGAACCTCTCCGCAACAATGTGCAATCATTTTTTAAGACATGATAAGGCAGGTGCAAGGATCCAGAACTGGACTGAACTAGAAAAGACAATGACTCAGCAGGGAAAGCCGTGCACTGAAACATTTTTGTGTATTTTTTTTTTTTTGGTTGCACCTTTTTGTTGCTCACCTTTATGGAATAAATCATTTTGAAGAAAATTCCCCTTCGTAGCAGAATCATTGTCTTTTGTAGTTCAACCGTATTAACACACCGCAAATTCCCTCAGTATTACCATGTGAGAGAACCAGAGTATGTTTTTTTGTTTGTTATTTTTTATTTTTTTACAGAGAAGAATGGCCTGGTTGCACGCTGCGGCTTTATCAGTGCAGAGCTCAGATACTTGAGTATAAATAGCGTGAAAAGAGGGGTTGTGCCAGACAGGAATGTCCTCCTCAAGGGCATCTGTTGGACGATGCCCTGCATGCCATGATGGGTGCTAACATTTGCTGGAGTGCAGCCAAAAGCAGGAGGAAGGACACAGGGGGGGATAGAGAGACAGTGAGAGAGAGAGAGAGAGAGAGAGAGAAATTCCTCCAAGGAGAGTCTTGTTTAACATTGTTCATCCCGTTTGTCCCTGCTCCATTTTTTTGCAAGAGAGAGAAAAAACATTAGACAAAGGAAGAGGTGAAAAGGTTGGAGGAGGACAAAGACATGAAAAGTTTGTCAGATGCATGAAGCAAAACTGCAGATTGATATAAAAGCGAGAGGGGTTTGGAAGCAAAAGAATAAAAGAGGTAAGAAAGAGAAGAGATAAAGAAATGAGCGTGAAAGGATGTGCAGGAGGGGAACAAGAGAAGAGCAGACAGGATATCCGACTGGCTGGAGGCGGAGAGGCGGAAGGGGACAGGAGGGGTGAGAGAAACAGAAGATGGAGAAGCTATTTCACACGTCTCCTTAGCATGACACTCTGCCTTCGCTGTGATTCATCGGGTTTCTATGACATATACCGAGGACTTACCGTACATAACAGTACGCAGAAGGCCCACCTCACTTCCCGCTGCTGTTTCATTACCTAATATGTTCCTCTTTCTGTGTTTCACTGAGTGTCAGTGTCCCTCTCTCTCTCTCTCTCTCTTCCCTAGACTGCAGACAGATAGCTTTGTTTGCACATGATAAAATGCAGGGGCAACTGGCAGCTATTCTGAGTGGCCATCACCTGGATATCAAAGCTATAAAAACAGGCTGCTCGAGAATGGAAGCTGAGCAAATGCCCGTATTAAAAAAAAAAAAAAAGCACGCCAAACAAGCTTTCAGCAGCTCCTTCTCACTTCTCAAAAAGAAACTTTGCAATGCATAAAGCATAGCACAGCACAGCATAACATAAAGCGATTAACCAGGTATGTCAGGTATTGTGGAGTGATAGTGTGTGTGTGGAGGCCTGAGTGTCTGAACAGCTGTGTACGTGCATGAATGTGTGTGTGTGTGTGTGTGTGCGTGTATGCCGGTGACTTTGCTTGTTGTGGTGTTGTAATCTCTCCATAACCACAGCAGGCTTGTTGCCTCGTTTGTAGCAACAGGAGCTGCCGTCAGTCGCTCAGTGGCCCCGCTATTTTGCAGCGGCCAGAGGTGAAAGGTCAATGAGGTGACACTGGCTGGGTTGCTGGGAGGATGGCGTGAAGCAGCCCAACCCTGACAATAGGCGGTGGGCCCATCCCCTGGGAAGTTTCTGGATGGAAGTAAAGTTGCTGATTTGGGCTTGAAATCAATAGCAACAAAGACACTTCAGCTATAAGTCATTAAGCTCCAGGGAAGTGAGGAAGATGCTGAAGACATGCGGTCATTTTGCCACCTCGGTGGAAAGCAGCATGTGAAATGACCACAGAGCAGAGTCATCGGTGCATTCCGGGGTGACGGCATATGAATCACAATGCTGACACTGTGGAGACACCCTGTCCTGCCTGTGATAGTACAAAAGACCTTTTTCACAAACATGGCTAATGTACCTCTGCTTCGACTTGGGTTGGGACAGCTGCACGCCATAAAAAAAGGTGATTTCATCAAGGGTCACAAAACGCGAACTGGTTAACCCAGGCTGACAGGAACGTCTGGGCTGTTTGCATTTTGTTAACCTTGATCAAATTACTTTTTCATAGTCTGACAACAGAAACAGAAAAAAATTGAAACTGAAACTACAACACTGAGTTAGACGCAACTCAGTCAAGGCGAACCTTGGCTTCTTAACAACGCTGGCAGTGATGAGAGCAAAGTGGAAGTATTGTCAGTCATTTTTTTATGTTTATGAAAAAGGCCTTTGCAGGAGTGAGAAAGAAATGTGAGTAATGTGGGCGATCTTGATACACTGTGATCAGGGGTGTGAATCTTTGGCTCAACATCAATTCGATTCATGATTCATTAATTGACAGTTAATGTTTTTTTAAACGGATGAAAATGACTGTAAACTGCGCTTCAAGTCAATAATTCAATTTAGCACTCTTAGCCAAAGTTTTATATCCATTAATCAACATGTGTAATAATGCACAGATATCCTATTTCTTATAATCAGAACTGTTATAACATTATTCACTCTATAAAAAAACTTTACTGACAATAAAATGCAATTTATTCTGCTACATTACCACAATGTTTGGGCTTTTTTTAAGAATCATGAATGATTTCATTCAAAGCATTTCATAGTCGGAGCTATTCATTTTAGCCCAATTATTTCTTGCAGTAGACTGCATCGAATTGGCAGAGTTTATAGCCGATGCATCAATGCAATGAATAAATTATTACAACCCTCAATTGTGATTATATATTTAACACCACTAATCTTTCTCTATCTTTTTGAAACACACACACACACATACACACACACACACACACACACACAACTGACACTAGCGAGGTCAGCGGCAGGGTTGCAGCGGGGGTTGCCGGCAATGGCGCTTGAGATTTCACAGCAGCAGCGAATTCCTGGGCTCCAGCTTGTCACAGTGAGATTTGTTTCATATGGCAACACAAAGGCAGCGCTGGCCGCACACAGGCCCCCGGCACAAAACAGGCGCTCTTGTTGGGGAGAACCGCGCACTCACACACAATGGCACCTCTGTGAGTCCAGCGAGGGTGCAGGAGTTTGCTTTTTATCTCTCGTCACATGAAGACACGGCCCAGAATAGAAATAAGAAAAATCGTGCATCCTCTGCAGCCTATGGGGCATCTGTTTCCTCTGTTTTGTGGGTTTTTTTCCCCTCATGTGAGGATGTGTTTTCAGTGGGGATGCTTCAGTTTTGTTCTCCGCCCACTGCATGCATGTCTCGATCGAGCGACTGCGAAAAGAAGGAGCGAACGGGGACTACGAGAGAAAGAAAGCGAGAGAAGAGGGAAGATCTTTGAGTGCTGCCCTCCCATGCTATTAGCAAGAGATCAGGTCAGAGAGGCCGTATTTTACAAGCTAGCGTTCAACGGCGCTGCGACCTGCAACACAAACAGGTGTTCCACGACATTATCTGGTCCTCAATCTGTCTCGGCGCTCAAAATTGTTGACCTGCTCTCCTTAAAGCCCCCCTCTGTTGCCTCGTTAATCCTCAAAGCTGTCTCCGTCATGATGGTTATCCCTCTGTAGATGGACATCAATCTCAACAAGGCTGCAAGCCGGATGATTGATGTCAGATCTAACAAAGGCTCAGTGGAAGAGGAAAAATTTTGTGTTATTTATGCATTTTTATCTGTAAATATTAATAGAAGTTTATGAAAGCTAAAACCCCAGAGTCCAAGGATCCAATCAAGGATGTCCTCAAATATCAACCACACTTTAAAGCTCATCTTTACAAATGCAACTTCAGGGTAGATTTTCCCAGTGGGCTGGAATACCAGCGTTAATGCACTGTCACCCGAAGCTCCATATACCAGCATGAGAGTGCAGCAACCCCATTGTTTAGAGGCTTTGAGGTTTACTGGGGGACTTTACGTGACTTCTCTACCCATGAGACCACGCGATGCCACCTTGTAGTACCAACCGCAGCATAACACAGCTGTTCAGAAAAGAGCATACCACCCATACTTAAGCCCGTCACCCACAACCAGATGCCCCTCTGCCACGCCACGGCCTGATGAGACCGCTTGTTCTCGGCCTGGGAACAAGGGATGAAAAGGTGGAAATAAGAAGGGAGGAAAGAGAGAAAGAAAGAAAGGACAGAATGTTGCTTTCGCTGCCAGTAATTCAGGGATTTGATTACGCATCTTTGTGTGTTATCGCAGGGTGGAGATCAACTTGGAGAGAGAGAGAGAGAGAGAGAGAGAGAGAGAGAGAGCAGTGTGGGCATGCCCGCTGCCTCCTGGTCTATCTCCCTTCTCCATCGACTCTCCAGCAGCTCTCTCACTCACCCAACAAGAGGAGGACGGCTTTCCATTGAACCAAGACCGCAGCTGGATCTTCAAACACACACACACACACACACACACACACATGCCGCCGTATACTCGTGCATATGCACATGCACGTGCATACTCAGGGATCGCTTGCCTTCCATTTGAGGCCCTTATTTAACTTGCATGATGTTGACCGTAATCCCCAGGTAAAATCCACCGCTCTTCACATGCCGGTGCAGCACAAGCATCCTTTTTGCTTGTGTCATGGCCATTTGCCTAAATGAATTAATTCAGAGACAAAGTCCCTGTCTCTGATCTCATCATTGTCCTTCATCCTCGCCTCTTTTCATTATCAGACTTTTTCACCTTCACTTTGGTGTCATCAGAGGACTCGGCTGAACCTTCTGCTTTCTCTGTCCCCTTCTCCGCTTTCTCTCTCTCACGCTGTCTCGCTTAACCTCCATCTCATCCAGCCCTCCTCTCCTCTTACATATCATGGCACATTTACATAGGGGGCACGGTGCCAAGCCAAGTCATTTTTCTAAGAAGGGCCATTGTCCTAATTGCTCTAAGAGAAATGTCTCAAGACTGTAATATCATCAAACTATCAAACATGCTGACATTTTCCGGTTGCTGTATCGATTTCCTCTTGGGCAGAAATACTCCGCTTTGAGTTTCACACACTCGCAGTCACCCGTTACACACAGCATGCACACACATACACACGACGAGCCCTTCAGCGTTTGAGGTCTCGAATGAACATGGAGCTGAAATGAACACTTGCGCCACTGGCATAGGAGCAACAAAGGTCTACACAGGCCCCGTTGTCCTGGGACAGTAAGGTAGTTATCTGTGCCACAGTGGGAACATAAAGCAGTCAATAGATGAATGCTATCTTTATATCTACTGCACCAGAGGTGATTTGAAACACTGCCACTGGACGTCATAGAGCCCCGCTCTGAAACACAGCCTTTGAAGCACTGACAGCACCGACAGAATCAGGCCAGCTCTTTGATACGGGCGGCAGGGGAAAGGAAAACTTGAGCGTTAAAAGGGAGCATTATTTAGTTACAGCTCCATTAAAAATGTTTAACTTCAAGAAAGATAGGGGGAATAAAACAAATCGCAGAAAAGTTCGCCAGAAAAGTTTTACAAGTCGACAGAAAGAAGGTTTTCACCCACTTTGGAATGATATGTTATTTGGGGCTTTGCTAAAATGTAAGAGGATTGAAGAAAAAGACAGCATAGCATTTTAGTCAGCTCCATTTAAGGTAAGTAAATACTGCACACTACAGCATTGTTGTGTTGCTGCCTTTTTAGATTATCTATCGAAAAATTCCCCTTTTACATTTTTAGCTAATAGGATAATTCTCTAAAATAAACATAATCATACCACACAAGGGCTGCAATCTCTAAAGTAATTCTAAATTGGGAACGTGTGGTGTTATCCTTTGTTTAATCAAAAATGCTCAACTATAATGAAGTCCCTTGTTGGACTCGTTTAAGCTTGAGGGAGTTCAGCGATCTGCCCCAAATTCTGTTTATTTTACTCCAACTTCCTGTTTTCCTATCACACATCATCTAAAAGCTCTTTCTCACTTCCTGCCCGCAGGACTGCAGGTAAACCAAAACATTACGTCAGTGAGGAACTCGCGTCTCACCGCCTCAGGCCCCCGAGGGCCTTCTGAAGGGAACGATAAACAGCACAATGGCTGGCAGTGGGAGAGAGAGTTAATTACTAAAGCCGATTCACTCACTAATGACTGTTTCACTTCTGTAGGTTGTTTTTAATGGGATTCAGCAGTCAGGCTGAGGAATGGCAAAATCTGTTTTTAATGGGGGTTTGAATGGTTAGAGTTGACGCTGCTGCACACAGAGACACAAACCCACTGCTTTTATTTGTGGCACAGAGTGATCTCATTAGAGGTTTGGTAATAAAAGAACTATGGAGTGATTAGAGGTAGAAAAACAGTGAAACTGCATGACACGATCACACTACTCAAAACCTGCACTGGGGCATTTCTTTCAGCAAGATCGCATTGAATCCCATTGAATCCATATTGTTGCTTTGTTGTTGCATTATTGCGTAACAAGACAAACATTCATTGTAAGTCTAATTCACTCAGAAATGACGCAAAAACACACCGGATTGTGTTAAAACACACATCATCAGTGTTTATACCATGGTCTGGGTGAATACTCGTTTCTGATTGGCTGGAGGATCAGCATTCAAACTGCATGATGCACATGTGGTCTGGCTCAAGTTTAATTATACATACATTTGACATTTCAAAGATCTCATTGAGATCAACATTTATTGAAAAATAAAACTGTAAAAAAACCTATTTAAAATCTTACATTTACAGAGTGACATACAAAATATATTCACAGCTAATTCATTTTAAAACAAATAATAAAACTCTTGTACAATTCAATAAAGCATCGCAATGTGCACCAGTTCTTTTTTGGCATTGGATGTAATTGTCGCTTACTGACGACAACAGTTAGCCAGATGGCATTTTGATTGTCCCTTTATATTGAATAACACAGTTTAATGACTGTTCTAAATTCATACGCTGGCCATAAAGTGTAACCATAGCAACAAACTGAAACTTATGCATTAAAGGGATGGTTCATCCATTTTGAAAAACTCACTTACCCCCTAGCTGTTATGTACCGTTACCATTAGCGTTATAAAAAAAAAATAAACAAAAATCAATGGTAGAACTATTTTCTTGTGTGGCAGCTCTCTGTGCTAGTCGGTTATTCTTAAGAATGTTAGCCACGGGGAAGTAGCATGTTAGCTAGCAAGTCCAGCACAAAGAGCTGCCACACAAGAAAATAGTTCTTGTTTTTTATAATGGTCAACTTTTTTGTGCTATTTCGGATTACAAAAATACTGACACACATCATAAACCACAAATTTTGTTTATTTATCAACTGGAGTGGATTAAGGCAATTATTTTTCAGAATGTTAGTCGGGGGGAAGTTCAACTCAATGGCAGGTGGCTAACGGTGCTAACGGTTAGCATTTGGAGCATCCAGCTAGTTTCTGGTACCCGGTAACGATGAGAGGAAGACGCCACAACCACTGTCCTACATAACAGTTACAGTTACAGTTGGCATTTAGCAGACATGAGATTTTAATACAAAAGCAAATAGTCACATAACGTAACATAACTAGTCGCATAACAGCTATGGTTAAGTGAAATAAAATCAAGTTTTTCAAAATGGGTGAACTATCCCTTTAAGCTAGCTATATCTACATTAACCTTTAGCCACCATGCTCTGACAAGTTTTTAAAATACTTAATACTTAATACAACACTGAGTTAGTCATTTTAGTGTAGATAAATGGTGTATTTAATCCATTTTTGCAAATCCACAATGTGTATGTGCCGTGATCAAGTTGAATAACACTAGTTGAATCAGCTGATATTGTCTCTGTTGCTAGGCTGTCTGACCTCTACAAAAACCTTTTTATTTGCAGAGCATATTACTCATCAAATTAATTATCTCTCCCTGTTTTATACTGTTGGCAAGTGGCCATGGTATAGACAAGAAAATACCCAGTGAGGTGTGAGTTAAAGGGTTTTAATGCATGACGTGGAGAGCATTAAAAACCTTTTAACACACACCTTACATCTAAGCACAATCAATCCAAGGCATATGACACCATTACAATGCAATACATCTGCAACTGAATAAAGCAGCAGTAACAGCTTCTCGCAGTTTACACGAATAAACTTTGACACCTTCAGCCTTCAACAGAGTAAGTGTGATGCCGGCCTGAGGCTCAGCTGCAGAAAAGTAGAGATGCTTGAGTAACAGTGTAACAATAGAGAGCTATGACAAAGCACTGTCTGTTTCATTGTGGCGCTCTGTGTGTGATGGCCCAGAGCTACAATGACCGAACGGCAGGGGGAAGGAGTTTAGAGTCACAGGAATCACTCTGGACTTATCACTTCAGCCCCCCGCTATACGGCCCGGGATTAGCAGGGTCTTTATGGAGACCATTTCCCTCGGTGGTCCTTCAGACTCGCCCAGACCCCCTGCCACTCAGCACGTGTTCACAGCCTCTCACAACATATGCACATGGTCTTGGTTCATACATAGACACACACACACACACACACACTCATAGAAGACATACCCACCTAATACAGTGTTAGGCTAACACATTCGAGCACTTACATGAATTTTTTTGTGGTAAATACTAACCATCATTTACTTAGATACTTTTTGAAATACATGATTATCTTGATTCTTTTGTTGGTGCAAAAACAAATTAATATAAAATGCCAACAGTTGCATGTAAGCTGCATGCAGTGGACATACTGCAAATTATACCTGTTGAGCTCAGCCTGCAAACACTAATAGTAGACGAAAAGACAGCCTCAACATCGTGAAAATATTTCCTTTTTTTTAAATTTGTCTGTCTTTCATTCTTGTTTTTACCCTGCAGTGTTAATTACAGGCCATAGACAACTATATAATACATTAGCGTAATAATCAACATGCACAAGGCATCATAAAGGGGCTCTATTTTTAGTAAAATCCTGAGATACGTGACTTTTCTCAATAAATAATGCTATAACATAACATTTACATTATTTTCATCCCTGATCATTGAATACAATTATACACACACAGATAATCTCTTACAATCACATGCATGTACACGCTCAAACTTGCACACTCGTCATGGAGATCTTCCCAGGAGCCGTTACATCCACCTCCTCTTGCTCATCTACCACCTGCTGTCTGTTATCCACTCCTGAACACACATCTTGGTCTCTCAGTTTGAAGCCCGTACACAATGGAAGCGTTTCAGTGTGGGAAGGCAGGCAGAAGGACAGAAAATCCCCGCTTTAAGCTGCAAGTGTCTTTTGATCAACACTCAGAGGGAGGCTGATTTCAGCGGTCAGCCAAATGAGGATTTAAGAGCATGTTTAGAGAGCTGATCAAAGAGTATTGTGCTTTGTGTGTGCTCTCAGCCGTCAATCTCCATTAATTACACTTTCATATACATGACCTGCCAGCATTTGACATTTGACAATTGTTGTAGTTCATGCAGTTATTTTTAAGGCCTGAAGTAGGTTTTTATTATTGTTTTTCCTATTTTCCCCCCAGGTGAACAGCACTAAACCTGGACACCTTATCTTACTATTACAGGGCATACACTGCAACTCCATAGCTAAGATAACACTTTTTGGATATATTTCTGCAGAGCCGCTTCTGAACAATCTACAAAGAGTTTGATAGCTGCATGTGTCTGCCGTTGGGTAGGGCTTAAATAAAGAAGGGGGAGTGAAAGAGGAATTCCTGGACGCTGAGCGCATGTTCTATTTCGCCCTCCGTTCTCCGTGAGCCGGCCGGAGGTGTCAGTCAGTCATTTATGTACGAGCGTACGTGCGTGGCTGCCCGCAATGATTTACACCGTCAGCCCTGCACGACAATGAGGGTGTCATTTAAAATAGCAGGTGTTCACATGCTGCTTAGCTCATGGAAGAAAAGGGAGTTAGGGAGAGGGAGAGGGAAAGAGAGAGAGAGAGGAGGGGGGAGGAAGCAGGGAAAGGACCAAACTTGAATTAAACTCATAAACTGTACAGTCACACTGGCATGCGGGTCGCTGAGTTTCCCGACCACTGCTAGGCCTGTTTCTCATCCTGTGACAATAACTTTGCCAGGCGACTTCCAGCAGCACTGGTAGCAGTTATCCCGTTGCTGTTATTAGCTTTGGTGGAAGTCATGTCGGAGATATTCAGGTCAGGCTAGAAACCACTGAATATACACTACTGGGGTTACTGGGGATCTGTGTGTGTGTGTGTGTGTGTGTGTGTGTGTGTGTGTGTGTGTGTGTGTGTGCATCCTTGAGTGTGTCCGTGCACACACACAGAGTGATGACATCATCCTGCTGAGCAAAGAGAAGGCAAGTTACAGGACCGAAACTCGGCGATGAGCTTACTTTTATTGCAATCTAATGGGGCTTCTCTCAATAAGAAATATGTGCAGAGATGAAAGCAGACAGACAGTCAGACAGACACACTGAGCCGCTGGAAAACCTCAGAGTACTTCACAAAGCAGCTGTCTAGTAATGGCTTTTAAATAGTCCTGGCCACTGAGGTCAGAGGAAAAAAGAGGAAGAGAAGGAGGGAAGGAGCGCGGAACGGCAAGATCAATGAGCGAAACAACAAAAGGACGACATGAAGGAGGAGAGGGAAAAAACAGAGAGGAGCCCTCATGGTGCACGGAGGGAGCATGGAGGTTCAGGGTTGAGAGAGAGAGAGAAAAGAATGAAAGAAAGAAAAGATTTGGTCTTTGAGGAGAAGGGACAAAGAGAACAAACGGGGTGCTGTGAAGTCTGAGAGCGGCCATGTTAACAGGCAGTCTTTCCTCGCTCCCTCCATCCCTCCATCCCTCCATCTCTCTCTCCTCTTCTTCCCCTTCTGCTGTTACCTCAGACTGGCTTCACCTCAGACTCCCAACTCTCGCCCTCACTTCACTTTTCTCTCTCTCACACACACACAGACACAGAGAAAGAGAGAGAGAGAGAGAGAGAGAGAGCCTTTAAGTTGTAAAGTAGCAAGTGACCCAAAGTGTCGACTTGTTGTTATAGTCCTGGGGACTTTCTGGCCTGTTGGTGGCGCTGTGGTGGGCCAAACAGGTTTATGCTCCAAATGCTGGACCGCAGTGCCAAAATCCATCGTCCCACCATGTTTCGGCCAAAACGAGCCAGCAGAGGCTTTGAAATCACAATGGAGCCCAAACCAGAGTCCCCTCCCTGATCTTTGATGGGCGACAATAAAAGCACTGATATTTTAATTTTATGAAGTAATGAACTGACTGCAACGTATTGAGAATCTAACATGCTAAATTACCAGTGACCTCAAAGCATTCCAAAGTAACTCTTATAGGACTATAGGTGCATGTGTGTGTTATAAATCTCTCCGTGCACGTGTGTGTGTGTTCGTTTGCACATCTGCATCAGCACCAGGTGCACCAGCCATCTGCCAGCCGGCGTGAACAGTGTGAGGTCCGCTCTGTGATGCTCTCATCATACCCCTATCAGACAGGGAGGTGTGTGGGTGCTGCTTCGCCCTTTCCCACACTGTCTAATGTAAACTGTAAGAACACACACACACACGCACACACACACATTATGGTCCAGAGTCCTACATTAGTGGAGCTCATGCGCTCTTTTCTCTCTGTCAGTACAAGAAAGTCTTTGTGTCTGCCCTGTGTATTGACAATAAACCTCTCAGTGTTGCTTTAAAGGTAAGAGGGTGGTGTGCATTTGAGTGTGTGTGTGTGTGTGTGTGTGTGTGTGTGTGTGTGTGTGTGTGTGTGTGTGTGTGTGCTTGGCCCCTCGCAAGTGCTGTGCTCAGGTTGTAAAACTAGGTGGTCTTATCACACTGTTGAATTATTGGACATGGTAGAACGGTAAGCCCTCCATGTTGGGCTGACTTCAGAGACTCTTCACAGCTTCCATGCAAAGACCGAGGGGCTATGATGGTGCGCTGGAGGAGAGACACACACGCACACGCACACACACACACACACACACACACACACACACACACACACACGCACACACACACACA
>OMKZ01005360.1:3274-15600 GCA_900302535.1 Neoniphon sammara
CCTCCTCCTCCTCCTCCTCCTCCCCCCTGCTCTCCAACACCGGATCAAAATGGCTTCTCTCTCTTTCTTTCTTTGTTCCTCTGCTAGTTCGTACCCATTTTCCGCCGTATCGTTGCCACATCTCTTCTTCTTCTACCACTCTGTGCCTGGCAGTCTGACTGTGGGCCGTTCTGTATCAATTCCCCTTCACCACCGCACCCACATATCCCAGGAACCCATCCAAACACCTCAGAAGTTTCACCGAAAATAAAGGTCTTATTTGATGACATAAGTTCAGAGCAATTAATATAATTCCACATTTGTACCAAAAGTAAATAACTTCTTCGTTCAATTAAAATGTACCTCAAATTAACATTAATTTAACCAGGTTAGTCCAGCTTTGGTCAAATGTGACTGGCCAAGATAGCATTAGCACATCTACAGTCAGAAAAATAGAAATGTGTATTGAACATACTCAGTCATGGCATAAAGATAGTATCCTTTTCATTACAAAGGTGCATATGTGTGTGTATGGGTGTTTGTGTGTGTGTGTGTCTATAGAGTGTTAATTCCTAACACCCATGGCCTTACTGGGCTTTACTCTAATACTCTCAAGCTGTTCTGATAGAGAGACCTCAGTCTACTCAACTTCAGTAGAGGAAGGTCTATTGATTATCGATTGAGCCTGTCTCTCTCTCTCTCTCTCTCTCTCTCTCTCTCTCTCTCTCTCTCACACACACACACAAACACACCACCCAAACCCCCACGTGCATACATGTAGAACTGCCAAGGCCCAGACTCAATCAGTCAGCTGTGAATTGAATTGTCTTGCGTTTTCTGCCACAGGAACTGAGTTCATAGTTAAAGAGCGAGCCTTGATGTACGACCTCTACTCTGCTAAGGCTTGGCAGGCATCCAGGCCCCTTCTGCCTTGTTTTTTGAAAATGGCCCATCCACTTACAGTAAAGATCAACTCTGCCATTTAGTCCCTTGACATCCTAATTTTTCCCCAGCGATATTGGTTTATGGGCATACAAATCACGAGCCGACCACTCCATTATGGGCATCAGGGAGGAAGGGACCACGTGAAACACGCAGGTCAAGGAGTTTGTCTTTTAGTCCTAAATCGGTTCCTCCGATCGCTCTCATGAGTTGTTAGACACCATTAGTGGAACGTGTTTGTTTGTGTTCTGTCATGTGATGTCACATCCTGCGAACGGCATCACATGTCTCCAGAGTCTCGCATAGCCTCCATTTCTTGACCCTCCTCCTCCTTTAATTCCGTCTGCGGTCCTGACACATGCAAAAAAATATATATATATATCCATTTTATAAAATCTGGATTCAAATGTAAGGAAGCTATGTGAAACGCATATCAAGACTCAGTCCATTTAGTGTTTCCAAATCGAGGATTATATCGACATAATCCTAGCCATGTAATACTAAAAGCCCACACCTCATGTATCCATATCTAAAACCCCCATTCCTCCTGAAGAACTAAACAGCGTCACTGAAAAAGAAAGAAAGAGGTTTGGCTGGGCATTTTGCCGGGAGATGCCTGTCAATATGCAATGAGTGAATGTTTCGTGTATGATGATAAACATGACGATAATGACAATTATGATGTTGATGATAATGCTGCTTCTTGATGTCCATGAAATCATCTGATCAGGCAACTGATCACTTATACTCCCACTGATTTCATGTTTGACGCGTACTTAAAGTTTCTTTTTTCTGCAGAAGAGACTGTAAGAGCTTTGATTGTCTGCAATAATGAGGTTTACAGCAGTTGTACACAAGACTACTGCAAGTGTCATATCGTGTATTGGCTTCACTTAGACACTGTTTTGTTTGAGATCATCCTACTTGAAGGGAATACCTGACACATTTGAGAAATGTTTAAAGTTAATACCAAAAGGGTGTGGTAAGGGCCCTTTTTTTTCATTCCCCAATCTCCCCACCTACCTCCTGACACTGTTGTTATTCCTTGGCCAAACCTTAGGGGGAGCAGCAAAGGCAAAGACATTAGCACAATCAAGTCCCTTCGAGTGCTGAGGGTGCTGCGTCCTCTCAAGACCATTAAAAGACTCCCCAAATTAAAGGTACGTCACTGACTGTCTTTGGATAATTGTGTGGGTGGGCATCAGCATATAAATATGGAGAAATGCAAATGTCTCTCCCTCTGCCCTCTAGGCTGTGTTTGACTGTGTGGTCAACTCACTAAAGAACGTCCTGAACATCTTGATTGTCTACATGCTCTTCATGTTCATCTTTGCTGTGGTGGCTGTGCAGCTCTTCAAGGGACGCTTCTTCTATTGCACAGACGAATCCAAAGAGTTCGCACACGACTGCAGGTTGGTTTGGAAACAAAAAAAATGTGTGCGATAGGGTACATTATCTAGCAGTGCAAGAAAATACAGAGGTAACAGAACATCAAAACATCAACAGGACTGGGGATCTATATTCATCTGTGGGCATTTCAGTTCAAGATATACTTTTCATTCACTGCCAAGGATGCATTTAATTTGGTACTGGAAGTACTTTAGATTCAGTTCCGCAAGTATGTTTCATTCAGTGCCAAGAGTGGTTTTCATTGAGTACTACAAGCGTTTTTCATTCAGTACTCAGTATGTTAATGATTGCTTTTCATTCAGAGGAACTGAAACAAGTACATCTGAAATCAAACTGAGACAGGAAGATTGGTGTGTTGTATGAAAGGGCGTCCTGGAAGAAGAGAATCTCAGGTTAGATCCCAGCAACAGCCATGTCCCCTAAAATGCGAACCACTACCTGCTCACTGTAAGCTCCTCTGAATAGGAGTACTGGCTAAATGATTAGAACGTGATCAATCCTGGTTCAGCAATGGTGAAATCAGTATCATAAGCACTTTACATGTGCTGTGTATGTCTTTGAATTAATTTGTCTGTGCATTGGTGGCAGTTTTACTCACCCATCAATCTGGATTTTACACTTTTTTTTAGAAGAATAATTTAGAGCACTCCCTTGACCCTCTTCATCAGTCATGCTGATGCTGCCATCTAGAGGCGTTTTGTGGGAGTTTTCATTCCTTGATATGTCAAGTTAGATGGGAGCAGCATTCCCTCTACAGGGTTAGATCATGTAGAGTGCAACTAAAATTCTGATGTTCTCTTACAATAAATCATTGATAAGGAAGAAAATGAAGGATTTGGGGACCTGTCCGGGGTGTTTCCCTGCCTTGTGCCCAGTGCATGCTGGGGAACCAAGAGGTGGCAAGGGGATACAGACAGCAGAAACATAGGTTTTTCTGCATGGTAGCTGGGCTCACCTCACCACCATCATGAAGATTTCAATGATCTGAGATGAGTTAGTTGAGGTGGTTTTGGCAGCTCCACACTTAGCTCCACGGGTATGTCAGGCATGGCTGACTGTTGGAGACTTGAGGGCAGACCAAGAACACCTTGGAGGAACTACATTTCTGTGGGCAAGGTTGCAGAAGGTGAATGAAGTTGGTTGGAAAGTCTTAGGTTTGATCCCCACAGTTCAGCCAGTTGCTGAATTCCAATTTGCAGAGGTTATAAATGTTACCTCGAACTACGTAAGTGTGGCAGCTGAGCAGTGCGGTCAGTGCAGGATAATTTCATCTGTCAGATTACCTGCTCCACTCCCAGGTTACACCAAAAATCTATAGTAAAAACTATCTGCAGTCATATCTTCCCTAAAATATTTTGTTACAGAGGTGGCTTGGTCTGGGATGTATTGTCAGCAACACAGACACTACTGAATGATCATAGAAATAAATATTATAGCAATACTATAGGAATACTACAGGCACCAGTGTGTCTTTATGATCCTTTCGCTCTTCCATGAATACACAGTGCTATTTGTCACTTTGATCCTGAAGGTGACACACTAGGCTAGAGTATATAGGCTTCAATATAGTATAGAACTGAGTATTTAAAGTTTAGAGAATATTATAGATCCAAGAGGAAACTGACAGAAGGGTGGGACTGAGAGAAAGGGCGCAATTACAAATACGTGTGTTACTTCAGCATCACATAACGTTATAGCGCCATGAATTTATCAATACACAGCAGTTAGCTACTGATATTTCAGAGCCGTGGTGAGAGCCATAGATTCTAACTTGCACAAACAGATAGAGGATCAAAAAGTCAAACTAGACTGACATGTTCAACTAAACAACCCCTCTGCCCCTGCGCTCTCTCCAAAACAAGGGGGATGCATTTTGGTCATTTTGCCAACGAACAGCCCACTGGTTATACCCATGACACGGGCCTGTGGCTGTTGAGATGGCTAGTTATTAGCTTACTCAGTGCTAGTGTGCACCATCCTTAGACATATTTTTAAAATGTGGATGAGCATCAGTACTCTCCTGTCAATATTACACACTCCTGTGTTCATTTTAGGCACTAAAATAACTATTAATAAGACAAACAATGCTAACTGGAAAAAAATGTGGTTAGAGAAGTAGGTAATGTTATTATTCCTCACCACGATCTCTGTCCAACTCGCCACTGATCTCCTCACACCACAACTCATATACCTGTTTAAGAACTTATTTTGTATGAATGAATGAATGACCTTTTTTTTGAACTATGATTTTTGACTCCCTGTGCCGTTTTATCTTATGTTGGGTTTTCTTTTTGCATGTCATGCGCTTTCACTGCTTACTATGTTTTTATTGAGTGTTTTCTCTATAAACCCTATCTGTGTTCCATCAGGGGCGAGTACTTGGTATATGAAGATGATAACGTAAAAGCTCAGAAGCGGGAGTGGAAGAAGTACGATTTCCACTACGACAATGTGGCTTGGGCCCTGCTCACCCTCTTCACAGTGTCCACTGGAGAGGGGTGGCCAGAGTGAGTAGGATGCAAAAACACACACACACATACACTCACACACACGCGCACACTCACACACACGCAGGTCAACTATTGATAACATCCTTACAAATATTCACAATGCTCGTATTGATTCGTGTGTAATACTCTCGGACATTACAGACCATTTTCCTATTGTACTTGTCACTGATCTTACTAAAAAGATTAAGGAGTCATGCATCAAAACAACAGCTAAAGTTTTGAATGAAAAAACCCTGCAACAACTATGCAAAAACTTGCGTGCCAAAACGTGGCAGTCAGTTTACAACGGTAAAGATCCAGACACTGCATATAATGCTCTAACTGATGAAATAACTGACTCCATTGATCGCACCATACCTGAAAAGATCATTAAACATAGTGCTGTAGACCAGAAATTATGGCTTACTAAGGGTATTTTAAAATCTATCAGTAAAAGGAACAAACTTTATAAATGCTAGATTAAAAACCCAAATGAAGCAAATAGAGAATCATATATAAAGTACAGAAACAAGCTTACACATGTAATACAAGTAAGTAAGCAAAGTCATTACTCCAAGCTTATCAAGGCTTCCCAGGGTGATCAAAAGCAGTCCTGGAAAATACTCAATGAAGTCCTCTGCCGGGGTAACAAAACCTCTGTGGTCCCCTGACACTAACACTAAAATTAATGCCACTGACTTTAATGATGCTGATCTTGCCAACAGTTTAAACAACTACTTTATCTCCATAGGTGAGAATCTCTCTAACAAAATCAGTCAATCAAAGGGTGTTACTTCTAGTCAGTATCTTCAAGGCAATTATTTGAATTCATTCTTTTTGATACCAACTGACAGAAACAAAGTCTGTAAAATCAATCAACTTTAATGTTTCACATATAAACATATGAATTAAATAATAGTGCTGTTGATGATGAAACAGTCTAAATAAATTAATTCTGCAATAGTCCAAAATAATATTCTGAAATTATGCCTACTGTCAAGCTTAATAGCATCATAAATTAGTATGGAAAACTTTAGGTGAAATAATCCACAAATATAATATGTACAGTGATTAAGGTTACAATCCGATCGACTTCAAACTTGGCAGGAGTAAGGCTATTGCTGAGGACCCAGAGAAGTGCAGTGTTGAGTGTGAAGTTGTTTGGATGAGCGGTTCTCGCGAAAGCTACAAGCGGCACTAGTTACATCAAATAGAGAATATCTACTTGCCTTGTACATAATTTATATTCATTTCCCTGTAATTTGGTATCTTTGGAAACCTTGGGATTTCCACCAGAATTTAAAATAAACTTCTGTGGGCTTGAACAAAGCTCCACCATGCAGCATGTTATTTGTACCGACGAACAAACCTATGGGAAAGGCAGAGTTGAAGTTTTAACACTAAGTACCCCTCTATAGAAAATACATTTTTTAAATTTAAACCCATAGAGTGCATAATTGCTTCTGCTCCTCTCTCTTCCCCTCCCAGTGTGTTAAAGCACTCAGTGGACTCCACCTATGAGGATCAGGGTCCGAGCCCGGGATACCGGATGGAAATGTCCATCTTTTACGTGGTGTACTTCGTTGTCTTCCCCTTCTTCTTCGTCAACATTTTCGTGGCTCTCATCATCATCACCTTCCAGGAACAGGGGGATAAAATGATGGAGGACTACAGCTTGGAAAAGAACGAGGTGAGAACGAGATGAGCACATGGATTTAAGACTAAATGATTCGCGTTTTAACCGTCAAGTTATGTCAACTTAATTGTATAGCATCGAAAGGCAACAAAAAGTAAAACCATAAAGGCAACATAACTGAAAAGAATCTGCACAGTCAATAAAGTCCAAACACAACATTTTTAACATGCAATAAAATGTTTCTTTGCCTTTTATTTTACTCTTTCATTAATGCCGTGCAGAGTTAGTTGTACAATATGCATCCTATCTGCTTCATCCTATCTGCTGCAAATAACTTGTTACATCAATGTTGGCTTTCTGCTGTTCTTTCTGCCGTTCTAACCCCCCTTTCCCTCCTCTCCTCCAGAGAGCTTGTATAGATTTTGCCATCAATGCCAAGCCTCTGACCCGCCACATGCCTCAAAATAAATTGAGCTTCCAGTATCGCATGTGGCAGTTTGTGGTGTCTCCGCCCTTTGAGTACAGCATCATGGCTCTCATCGCTCTCAACACCATTGTCCTTATGATGAAGGTACAAGTCCTGCTCTCAAAATTTAAAGCCGATTTCTAAGCCCTTCATTGATCCATCATTTTTATTATTATTATTACTAGTAGTAGTAGTAGTATTGTTGTTATAACTGTATTACATGGGTATATCCTCATTTACAATGCTCATCATAAACGTTGTTTAGATCTAGGGCTGCCCCCCACCAAACATTTTCCTATTCGACTAGTAGCCATTAGTTTAAGCCATTAGTCAACTAGTCATTGCACATTTATGATAATTAATTTAAGCACATATTTTATGGGGCCGTCAGAAAATGGTTTGAGTTCCGCTGAGAAAAAATGTAATATGTAGCTTAATTTAGTTAGCACTGTGCTACATTACAGAGTAATACAAAACTGTAATAATGAACCTTTAAAATATAAATTTTACAAGCACAGCCGCCTGTTAACGACACCGGTAAAAGCAGTAAATATGCAATAAGCAAGGTATTTTAGCTTCCCCAATCCCCGCAGACACTTAGATGAGCCAAATAGTGCATATGACAATATGTTTATTTATCTCGGCTATCTAGAGTGTCCATGCTAGGTGGCTAATGTTAGGCTACTTATGTTTCAGATGATAAGTCATGTTTGAGGTTGATTAATGAACGGCGAATCTTTGCCTGCAGAGTTTACATGTCACCTTCTTGGGGTCGTCCTTTTAACCTCTCAAAACGATCCCACACTTTGGATTTCCTGCCCAATAATACATCCATACATTTTTCAAATGAGAGAATCAGTTACTAGTGCAGTCCATTGCAAATGTGTCCAGTTGAGATGCAAATGTTGCATGTGTTGAATATATTCTGCTGATGTGTTTACTATGAGTTTTATTTGACACCGTTTTTAACTAGCTGTCTGTGATTGATTTTCTTGTTGCAATGAAATAGCAATCGACATACGTATTTTGACGAAACGTAAAGGCATGGATTAAGTGTAATTGGGATCATAAACATTTTACACTGTTATTATTATCAGTAAAGTGTAAAATTCCTGGTCCTGAATGAAGGGCTATCCTACAAGCCGTGCTCCAAAACAAAATACTCTGCTTAACAAGTTCTCTTCTCAAATTGACACGTCTGTTGAGGCTAGTCTGGGTGGTCTCTCTTCTTCTTCTATGATGGCTTTTTGCCTGTATGATTGTTGAATGTCAGCGATATTTTTTTCCCTTAAAGTTTGATATCATTTTCATCTCTGTGTGTCCACTGGTTCTGTTCCTATGGGTAGCATTTCATGTTAGTTTAGCATAAAGACATGAAGTCTACAGGAGTCAGTAGCCTAGCTCTAGCTTGGCTACCTATTTACACAATATATCGTGTATTTGAAATAGAACTCTTGGAATTTGTTTTAAAAAGCGAGGGTTGTTTTAGGAAGTTAGATGGTAAGATCTAGTTGGCTTTTCCTAAAAAGCCTCTTGTTTAAAAAAAAAATCCAAGACACGTTTATAATTATTTTCACTTTGACAGAGCTAGGCTAATAACTCCTGTAGACTTTAAGTCTTTATGCTAAGCTAACACAAAATGCTACCCCATGGCACCGAAGCAGTGGATGTACAGAGGTGAAAATAGTATTGAACATCTTATCTCAGTTTGGGTATGTCAGAAAAAGGGTATCGTGCCCAAAACATTGGAGTATTCCTTTACCTGCCAAATCTGATGCTAGAGCAGACAACCTGCATTTGACTCATGAATCATTGTGCTAAAAAAACGTCAGCTCCTAAACCAAGATGCTGTGGCAATAATATAAGATGAGAAGTCTAACGCGCAAACCAGGCAGTCTGCGACTAAACCAGAGCGCTGTTTTCTGCCTCTGTGCACTGACAACAGCTTTTACTTTTGCATAACTGGTTTCTTGTTTGTTTGTGTGTGTGTGTGTGTGTAGTTTGATGGAGCATCGAATACCTACGACAATGTCTTGAAGAACCTCAACATTGTCTTCACCACTTTCTTCTTCATGGAATCAATCCTCAAGATCATCGCCTTTAGCCCTCTGGTAAAACTGCAAAAAAGTACACATGCAGCATTCATACATTCACACACGCACACACACACACTCAAACAGAAACACACACACACACACAATCCTTTCTAGGTTGACCCAGTCTATATGCTTCAGTGTTTCATCCTATTATTCATTTATAAAGCAGGTTATTTTGGTAGACAGATCTAGAGCATGTTCTTCTTGTCCCTGAAAAACCCAGAGCACACTGTGTCGCACAGCAGTCACGCTATCAGCCTCCTTCCAGCCTGTCTCCACGGTAACAACACCGCCATTGGCCAGGGGGTGCGGCCCTTCCCGCCCCCCGTCCTCATCGCTGGGACGATGTGTTTGGTTACCTTTCCGTCTCGCTGTGTTCTCATTGGGCTAACTTACCTCTTCTCCCGCTTGTCTCTCGTTCCCAACAGAATTATTTCAGAGACGCTTGGAACATTTTTGATTTTGTCTCCGTCCTGGGAAGCATCACTGACATTTTAGTGACAGAGCTGGGGGTAAGTGCTGTAAAGTGTTTGGAAGGAAATGACACTGGGGTTGTTGGTTGATGCTGAACATGAGTTGGGGATTTGCTGTGTGAAACTGGCTGCAGTCTACCCAACGGAGAAATCAGCCCAGATAGTGACAATGACTCTGGTTTATCAGAACCACGATTTTGAGATTTTAATTTTCTTTTAGTTTTCTTTATCTCACTCCTACTTTAAATTGACACAGTTCAGGTCATCAGACACAGGTCCTAACCTAAAGACCTCACTATTCTCCCACCAGAACCATGATAGTGGTTTTTAACTTTTTGGCTCACAACCCCCTAATATGCAGATGATATAAACAAGGAGAATGCTGAACTTTGACACCAAATTATGATTTTTCTTTCCCTTTTATGGCCAATTTACTTGATTAATTATTGGGAGAAGCTTAGTGGTGCTATCATTTATACTTACACAGAAAGTTGTTCATCAAAAATGTTAAAATTTAATTATAATATGTAAGAATTATATTACTTTATATTCCATAAATAATCTCAAAATCAATACAAATCATCAAGCAACCTCCCAATTTAAGGATTAAAAAACCTTTAAACCTCCTTATTAAGATGATTTTTGGCTGATTTTTCCTACACTGAAACCGGTGACAATCATGGCTTATAGACACACATGGTGGGGCAGGGCCGAGAGGGAAAGACTTGACAGATTATAATTTGTTGACGACTTTGTATCCCACACAGTTGTCAACTAATTATGTTCCCATCCCAACAACTTCTTTTTAGATTATTTGTTAACCAACATTAAAGTTTGTTCTTTATCACAGTGTCAAAGTTATGGACTTTTTCATATCTGACTGTGTCTGCTGTCAACAGACTGTAAATGCTACAAGCTGATAAATTTCTAATGCTGACAGCCATTAAAAGAGATGAGCAATAGCCATGCTAACCAGTTAGTTGTACCCTGCAAGTACATGGACCATGTACATGACCGGTTTTATGTATTTTTATGCCCTGTGTGTTTTCCTGTGATATTAAATATAATGGGTTTTATTCCCATCAAGGTTAAAATACTTGATGTTCATTGCACAGTATTAAAACAAACGTATAACAATATTGTTTATAATAGCACTATTTAAAGGAACTGAGATAACAATACAACCTCAGAATAAAATTCATTGGTGAGTTTAGATTTCATGCCAGCAGTTGTCTAATTGGATCATGTTTTTTCAAATTACAAACATCCCATTTTGAAGTAAAACCCATCATATAAATTAATGCCCTGCTGTGTGTATCTTTAATGCATTTCACTGTTAACTGTGGTTTTTGTGTGTTTGTATCACTACATCTGTGTCTTTTATGCAGTAGATGATTGCTTAGTATTGATGTATGAGTCATATTTTTTAAAAATTAGTGATGACTTCAGCCCCTCTCTGTTGTCCAACTATATTTATTTGGCAAACAAATGTAGGAAAGTACCTCTCTGGTCTCATACTGGGCAGAGATCAGGCCACAGCCGGACCATTTATTTTAAAAGATTATTTGTATTTATTTATATATATTTATTATTTGGCTGATATGATTTGGCTCAGACTTGGACAGATATTTGTGTGTGTATCATTCTCTTTCAATTCTAAATTCAAACCAAAAAAAAAAAAAAGAAAGAAAAACTAATCATTCCACATTTGGTTGTGGGACGCCCTGGAGTCTTTCAAGAATAAAACCTTGGGAATCACAGTGCTACCTAACATCAAATGCTATGGTAATGCTACAAAGAGTTGCAAAGTGGCCAGGGTTATATTGGGCAGCAAGGGCTCCAGAAGCACAAATCCCATTCATTTTCCCGAACGCAATGTTTGAGCATTTCCAGTGTTGGTAAGGACATGAAACTCTCATGTTTGAGTCATCAGTACGTCAGTTTGACCGAAAAGACTGAAAAGAGTCAGTGGTAGAAGACAGTACAACTTTAGGAGAAAAGTCATCTCCGAGCCCCACATAGCATTGCCTCAAGAAACGACCAATTGTGGAGCTCCACACTCCACTCCAGCCACTCCACAAATGCTGTCAGCCTACCAGTTAACTGATGCTAAATCCGTTGTATTATTGCACGCAAACTGACTTAGACTTGAACAGCAATCATTTCATGGCTTTAGCTGGTGCCTTCACCATGGTAACGGCCAAGGAGTCTCACGGGCACTGTTGCATTTAGTCCCATTTTACATACAGAACCAAGATACTTAATTTCTTAGAATTGAATGGAAACATTTAGAACCAATGGCCATGGCATTGCCCTATAGTATGGTTCATTAAACCAGGAGACTCCAGTGCAAGTGTGTTGAGTAATATTGCAGTTATGGTAAAACTAAAATTCCAAATTGGGAAAAACAATGGGGTGAATATTTAACAGAACCTGCAGCTGCGCCCACTTCACACTTTTGTGGTACAAAAAGTAAATAGCACACATCTGATGGCTTAAACAGACATCACGGAGGGGCTGAACCTTTCTAGAATCGCTCTCTAACTGTTGTTGACTTAAAGTTGTGTTTTGCAGCCTTTTAACGACAGCCATAATGATTCCGTCTTCCTCTTCTATCTCTTTACATGCTTTCTTTAAACCTCTCTACTTTGTTGGCGCCCTACGCCCCTCCCCCTTTACTCCTCCTCTGATAAAATCCATCCAATCAAAATGCACTATGAAATCCTCCATCGTGTTCTCCATCCGTGATGCGCCATGATGTGTGGTGGTGGTGCTGTGATGCTGATGATGATGATGATGCTGATGATGATGATAATGATGATGATGGTGTGCGTT
>OMKZ01005367.1:5856-16963 GCA_900302535.1 Neoniphon sammara
GATTTATCAATTTTTTTTTTTTTTTAATTATAAAAAGTTGTTAGTAAATGGCCCGTAGTAGGACTGGGCACTATACTGAAAATTTCCAGAAACCAATGAATCTTTTAGCTATCTAATTTTACACGTCAGTATGTCCTGTAAATGAATTCTTCCAGTGCAGTCCAGTGTCTCTTATTTAAAGCTTTCACCAGTCAGAATTTGAAACTTGATGACTTTGGTGCCCGCCTGTGTCCCTTCTTGGTAGTGTTGTACATCACTGTTGTGAAGATGATGACTCAGCACCCAGCCACCCACCCCCCACACCCCCTTGCAGGCTGCAGAGAGAAGACAAACATGTATACAGAGGTGATGGGGGATAGTCATAATGCAAACTGAGTAATGGAGCTTGAATAAACTTGTGGTGAGGAGGTGAGTTGTTTTTCCTACTGCACAAGATGTGTTCATCAGGAGGCAAATTCAGGTCAGTCAGTCTATCAGTCAGTCAACCTACACTCTCTCACCTCATATTGAGTGAGGCTCGCTCGCTTTGTGTTAGTCACGTAGCTTTGCAACTGCAGCTGCTAATCTGTGTGACATTTTTTTTGGGGGGCTGGTGAATATTTTAGCACCAACTATGCCGAATGTAGTTTGTGATCACTGGTGGTGCTACAGTGCACACAGGAAAACCTTTATGTTTAAATATGTTCTTCTAATACAGCATGAGGATAGGGTGCACCATATTAAAAAAAAGAATGTGGCTTTAAATATTTCCAAATAAGGCTTTAGCTAATTAAGGCATGACAATATTTTTGGTGAATATTTTAGCTGTATCTAGATTGAGCCAGCAGCACAACTTTTGTCCAGTACTGTGACATCTTTTTCTGTTGAACTTCTGTTTTGTTGATGAAGCTTAAGGTGTTATAGGTGGTGCTTTTTGTCTGTGTAGCTTTGATGTTTTTTGTTGCTCATGCTAACTACCCAGTTCATCCTTTTATTCCAAACCAACCACTGTTGCTGCTGCAGGAATTGTTAAACACACCATTGTGTGCCAGGGGATTTGTCCCAGGAAAGACCTACCCGACGCCAAGTGTTAAGTACAGCAAATGTAAAAGCTTTCATAAACTTAATATAGGTTCAGTCACTATTGTATTGCATCAGTGAGCAGTAAAGAGTGAAAGCCAGACATTTTGTTTTGGCACAGATCATTACTTTGAATTATTCAAGGATAATTTCCAAAGGTTGTGCACTCATGTTCAGAAAGGCACCGCCTCGCATTCACACAGTTGCTCAAATTCACACCTCAGAGCTCTACAGGAAAACCACACTGTTGCTTCCCTCTGCTGCTGCTGCTGCCGCCGCCACGGAGCACCTGCACTGGAGCAATTTAGAGGTTAAGTGCCTTGCTAAAGGGCACGTTGGCAGTAGTTGTTTAGGGAGTAGAAAGCACTATTGATTCACTTTCCCAGCCCAGGTCGCCTCTGGTCACAGGCCTCCCTTTTCTAACTGCCGTCTCTTCTTTGACTCTCTCTCTGATTCCCATTCTTCGGCTTTCATTCAGTCTGCTTGTTCATCTTTTAATTCTGTTCCCGTCATCATGCTATTCAGTCATTATTGCCGCAAGGTTCAGCTATTCAAAAGCTGTATTCCCATTCGCTCTCTGTGCTCAGCAGCACCCCTTTTCATTAATGTGCCTCATTCACTCAGCTCTGTGCTCTGTCTCTATTAATACACTCCTCTGGTGAATTCCTCCATACTGTATATATAAACTCGCCGTTTGTTGTCCCTCTCCAGATCATCTCTCCCGCTGCCCTCTCATCTCTCCTCTCTACAATTCCCCTCCCTTTCAATCTTTGTTTCCTGTTCCATGTGCTTGGTATATCCTTACCCTCTTTTCTCTCTCCTCACTCTTTGCATTTCTCTCTCCCTGCCTGCCTCCATCCTTCCCGCAAGGTTGAGTCATCCCCGTTGCTGCCTGCCTTGTCACATTCAGCCCCCATGCGTGTCCGTCCAGGCCTCATCACAGGGTGATGGCGCTAGCCGTGCTGACATCTCGCCACAGCGCTAAGGGCCTCTGATGTCCGTGACGCTAGCACTGACCTGTCCCTCCAACTCCTCAAAGCCCTGACATCATCAAAGCGAGACACATTTCTGCCCCAAGGGCTATTAATTGATGAGCGTGGCATGAGCCACATTCTCATCCATGCCATTTCCAGATGTAAGGGGAAGGAGACAGGGGAGCTTTACATCTTTGTCTTTTTCTTTTTTTTTCTGCTATCAAAGACCTATTCTAGCTGGCTGCAGACTGTTGGGTGCTTTTATGTAGTTTGTATCCTGCCGTCTCCCCACTTGGAATTCTCTGGTTGTTGTTGGAGAAAGGTACCACATCAGCACTATTGTCTTCAGAGCATTCCCTCACAGGGGAGCCGTGCTTCCCCATGCACTCCGCATCAAATGACACATCTCAGATCACGCACACACAGACACACATACACATATGCTCACATGGGCACGCACAGTTCAAAACCCAGAACGTCTATCCTTGATGCAAAAGTGCCCACAAATGAAAGCCCCAGCATCCTCCTTGGTGGAAAATTGAGTCATGGTCCTCGTGCTCACATAAACTGACAGACAAGCCATGCGAAAAATGGAATCAAAATGTCCTTGTATTGGGGACTGTGTGGGCACGAGCAGTGGCACTGTGTGCTTCTGTAACAAGCACATGCAAATCAAGGCAAAGCAACCCCAGGCTCATTAAATAAAACATGGGAATAAGGACAAAAGCCTGCTTCTACAGTAACCCTGCATATTCATAATGAGTGCTCTCGCTTAATGTGGCAGTTGAAGGAGTCTACGCGGGTTGACACCATGTGGCTGGCTGCTTCCTGAGTGTGTGCCATTGTAATGCAGGTTCTGAGCAGCGCCGTAGTTCAGTTCTTTGCCGACATTTTTACCTCCAGGATGGTTGAGGTTTAGGATTTATGATTGACCCTGTGTGGTCTCAAACTCAGCCACTGCTGAGGGTTTATTGATATTAAAAAAAAAAACAAAAAACATGCAGTATCACAGGGGAAACATGGACAATCCAACAAACAATGTAGTGCTTCCCTTGTGCAAACCAGTGTAATATTGAAAATGTTGCAGCACAAGAGTGAGGTGCATCATTCCCCCATGGTCCCTCAAGAAATACTTGCCTGTAATATCATTTGTGACCAACCAGCAGAGAACAGAATCCATTTACTCGACTGTTGTCCAAAATAGTATCATTTGAATGTTGGAATGCAGTTGCGTAATTTTCATTATGCCCTGCCGCTTGCTGTGATCTTGCAAAAAGACTTAATTCACTCTGGTCTTGGCTGTGACTCGAACTCCACCAAGGTGGTGCAAACAAACAGCCCAGAGAGGCCAGCGAGTGGCCAGGATTAGACGCCCCCGCTGATCGTGGTCGTCCCCAGCCAATAGAACAGGCAATGGGGAGAGAGAGAGAGAGAGCCCGCTTGGATGCGGCCAGGCTCATCCGTCGCCAAGAGTGATGGGGAAGAGCTCTGCAGAGAGGACTGGGACTGTGACGGGCAGTGTTCATTAATGCTCTAGTCCCCGGTGTAGAGTCCAATCAAGGGGTTCCGCACACAAGCACACTCAAACAAAAAAGCCCTCTCTCTCTCACACGCACACACACACGCACATCCAAGCGGTGAGGCAGGCGGGCCGAGCGTGGGCACTGATGGCTTCACTGCCTCGATTGATGGGTGCTTAGGGGGGAGTGAAACAGGAGAGACAGAGATACGAGGCGAGGGAGAACGAGCACGAGAGAGATGGAGCGGCAGGTTTGCGGTGTCGATGACTCGCTGATAGCCCGGGCTTAGCGGCGCTTCTGCTCAACATGCAAAGCCATTACATTAACCCACATGCTGCCCAGCTGTTTCCATTAAACGCTTCACTCCTGTAAATCTCTTCAGCTCGCACAAGATACACTACAACCCTAATAAAGCTTCCACACTTCTAGCCACTGAATTACACTGGAAAAAAGCTCCATTTTGCACTTAGATTGTGAGCATTTAGTTGATGCTCATACCCAAAGTGAGAATTAGTTTAAATTCATAGATGTTGGAAGCAACCAATACTAAGTAAATACCTACCTCTAAAGGGCACTGGCAAAGCTGTGTTGTGGCAGAATGTGATCATGAATCTACAGTTGCCGCCGTGTTACAGACTTGGCAAAGCGCGCAACAGCCTCTGTCATTGTGCTGTGACTGTTTGTGCTGTCATTCAAATGTTTACCTCCCAAATACCCGCGTGAAACGCAATCAGCAATGTGTGCATTGATTGTAAGCCTGTTTGGTGGTCCGATTGACTTAAGCATTGGACAAACAGGCTGAGGGCCTGCTAGCGTTTTCCTTAGATAAAGAGGGCAAATACTGACAATAGGCGTGTCCCTCTGCCTTTTGGCCCCGCTGTGCTCCACTCCTCGACCTGGTTGGACGGAAAAGGGAGAGAGAAAGAGAGGCTATGTGTAAAGCGGAGAGCGACTGCTCAGGACGTATGAGTGATGTGTTATGTGAGCAGCCTGTTTGATTCAGGTGACGCCGAGATAGTCGCCGTCTGAATTCAACTGTGTTATTCTCTTTTAACAATGAGCCCCCGACCAGTGAAATTGCAGCCTACCCTATATTTTTCAAAATAAACAAGCGATTTTCTCTCATTTTCAGCTAATTGGCGACAGCGATGTTAACAGACTCCATCAAGTCCTGTTTTGTTTGTCATGTTCTCCGACTGTCACACGCACACACACACACACACACACACACACACACATCGTTTCAAGGGGCTAAGTGGAGTGCGTCAGTCAAGCTGCCTTGCTCTGCCCTCCTCTGATTTCCACGGCTCATGGCTTTCTCTGAAGACAGTGTGTGATCACATGAGACGAGGGGAAGCAGGGACCATACCAATCAGTCTCATTAAACAAGCTTATGGATATGCATGTGTGTGTGTGTGTGAGTGGCGTCTAGTGGCTGCTGGACATGCCCTAACCAGCATGGCTGTTTGATTCAAAGCTCCTCTCAGAGTGTGTCCCATGGAGGGGCCGTAAATGAAAACAGATCAGGTTTTGCTCCACCAGGAGCGCGGCGTAGAGCGGGGTAATGAATTCCAGGAGGCTGAGCATGCTAACGAGTTCATTATTCCAGCCCAGTTAGGAGTAATTACCATTTTGCATCCAAAGCCATTCAAGACTGGGTTGCTCTTGTCAAATTAAGCCAAGCGTGAATTTGGATAAATATTTGCATAAGCGTGAATGCGCGAGGTAGGCCTCGGTGACAGCCAGAGAGATTGGAGGGGGCGTGTCGCGACGCACCCCTAGAAAGGTGGTTTTGCTGTGGCAGACGTACACACAGTATGTCCAGGAGCTGAGAAGAAATGGGCAAGTCTCTGATGGTCTGGTAGCTTTCAGGTCCGTGGTGTGATGATGATAACATCACCGAGGGGCCTAAACTGAACTTGTGACCCCTTTCTGGCTTCTAGCATATCCAGTCATCTTCTCTCATAGGCTTTTCTTCTGTCTTGTCCATATTTTTGCATGAGATTGAATACAGAATGATCCCAATAAGCAGCCATGCATAGAGCCTACATCAGATAAGCAGACTCATTTGGGTGTCTGAAGAACATCATTAATTATAAAGAGAATCAGCCCCTCCAGTTGTCTGTGTAGTTACTCTCTGACAAAGTACATGGCCACTGTTGTAAATGTGCAAACGTATCCAGTGCAAGCCTCGGTATTCTCATGTGCATTGTAAAACCTTTTTTTCAGTCATTGATTTTTACCAAAAAAACAAAAAAAACAAAAAAAGATTCTTGTACTAAACGGACTGTAGAGTGACATGTCGAATCCGTAAAATGTCTCAGATCCACCAACCTGCCATCTTTAATAAGGCTAGGACCACATATATTGGTAAGTGCCATCATTGATTGTCCAGAGTTATGAGCTTGTGTTATTGTGGTCGCGGATTCGGATCAATCCAGGAAGAATGATTCTTTTTGAAATCACGTGCAGTGACACCCACCACCTCAGACAGCTCTGAAAGGGTTCCTGTTGTTAGAAACCAATAATAGAAGACTATTCCTGTAACATTGTTTTGTAGAAATATAATTTCATCTTGGAGAACTCAAACTGACAGCACTAAAATTGGACACTTTAATTAGGTAGGGTTCAAAAAATATTCTGTAAATATTGTATGCAACATCTGATGTGGGCCAAATGCCCCAATCCCACATCCATTCCACCCCAGCAGATGGTTAATAACATTAGTTTTCCATGTTTGACAGGTGGCATGAAACTGAGCCTTGGAGCATTGTTTCTTCATACTACTTGATGTGTACTTGGTGAATATGGTGATGGTTATTTTCCCCTGCACAGATTAATGAGTTATTGATTTTGTTTTGTGTTATTTTACACGGTGATAAATACCAGGTTGACCAACAGATGGTGCTTTTCCTGTTAGTCGGTACAAAAAGTACAAAAATAATGTTCTCAGTTAAAGCTTTGTAATTTAATGGTTTTTATATGTAGACTTAAGAGTTAATGTTAGAGAATGTATTTGTCAGCCATCACAACAACATTTCATCAAAAATTAAAAAGAAAAACATCATTTAGTAGCCTCATTAGTCAAACATTATGGATTTTTGTGGATTGCCATTGTCACTTTAAGACTTCATTAAGATCCACACAGATGTTGGACACAGCTGGTTTCCACTTCTTTGTAATCTTTGCCACAGCTACACTTCTTTCTCTCGAGTGATATTCTTGCGGTTTTCTCTTGTTTGTTAAGTGGACAACTTTTCCTGTGCAGTTTTGCTCGAATACATTAAACCAACAAAAATGTTTCACATGATGATGAAAAGCCTGAACCAGTCCTTCTACTGTTTATAACCCAGCCTCATCTGAGGCCTCTAATTGATGAATTCTGGCTCAAATGGTGTCCCATTCGTCCCCAGCCGACAGTGTCAACCAAACCAAAACTGTGTGGGAGCTCAAGCCACTGAAAACTTTATCTTGCATAGCCACACCCCATTCTCAAACTGGTAACAAGATCTCGCAGAGACAGAGGCAGCCGTTTGATTGGCTGGCTTTGAAAACACACTGGTTTGTTTTTTCTGTTTCAGTGTTTCCTTTGTTATTTAAGCTAATCATAGAAGTGGATAACAACATCAATACAAGACTTGAGTTTTGTCTCAAGTATGCTCTCAACATGAAATCGAGTTGATGAAGTCTTTACAGCTTCCTCTCTTCAAAAACAGTGATATAATGGTGTGTTTACCAACAGGCTTCGGCAAAAGTCTGATTTATCAAACCTGTCTGATAGCCTGTGATGCATTGACTGAGAGAGAGAAATCTTCCTTTTCAGTCATGTGCCCTGTCATGTTAATGTGTTTTGTTAACAGAGGCGTGGCTATATGAGATAAGCTTATAACTAGCATGGAGCCAGTTTTTTTTATTGATAGACAATACACGGGTGAGTGTCAGCACCATGTTCTGCCCAAGCACAGTGTTATTAGTTTGAAGTGTGATGCCAGCCCACGGCATCCCACCCTTTTCTAACAAACCGTCCTGCTTGAACATCCCCGAACCTTCACGACCTTGAGACGGAGACGCGGCTGCGTGAGATTACAGGCCACACAGATGGTAGAAAAGTGTATCAGGAACAGTGGCATCTAGTGGTCAGAAACAGTTACTGTCATATTATATAATGAAATGTGAGACCAGCAACTTCAGTGACTCATTAATGTTGGCAGGGGGGGAAAAAAAAGCATCACCATATTTACTGAGAATACATTACACATTATGAAGACGCTACAGTCCAAGGCCTTCTACTTGTCAAAGATGGGTGGGTGGATTTGGATCATTTATGTGTTAATCATTATTAGGAACGATGTGGGTACATATTGGATGGTGGTTAATGTATTTCCAATGTATTATATGACTCCTAACTGGTTAAAATGTCTAATTTTGGGGCAATCAATTAGTAAATTTCTCACTGATCAAATTGTTTCTACAAAATAATATGACAGGTCTGCTGAACTTATGCATTTCTAAGTTTAGAAACTGTTGTAGAACAATCTGAGATGGTTGGTGTCAGTCCATTTTTCTGTGTGATTTGACATGGTATGACATTAATGGTGTTACGGTGTTATGACATTAGTGGTATTGGTGTTAATTAGTATTAACGGCATTGATTAAAGAAGCCAAGCAATCTAAACAAAGACGTGTTCCAGCAGTGCTGAGAGTTTCTATATTTACTGGTTGCTATGCTCGCTCGTGCAGTAACCTGGGAGATAGTTAACAGCCATGTTTTTCTCCTGTTTCTGTTATCTCATGAAGGCATATTGCTTTGATGAAAACCGCTTATTTGTGACTATTGTATGAAAATCTACCAGAGGAGATTCTTAACTATGTTTTTATCAGTACTTTAGTGCTGCCAACAGTACAGTTTGTGTACAATGAAGCTGTGTCACTGTTGCACCCATAATCACAGTCAGGAACTCTCTCACAAGTGTTATCGCTCATGCAGCAGATATGTGGCAACAAAGAAATATGCTGTTTAAATGAGGGAAACAGATGAGTCATGAGAGTGTCACTATTTTTCTTAAGAAGCTTTGTGAACAATCAGCATAAATAGCGTGTTATGACAAAAAAAAAAAGCCTATATTCACAGATAAATTAGTAATTTTGCTCCCTGTGGTGTCAGCCAGACATTCCACAGCGGTCAGACGCTAATTTAGACTGGAAATAATACATAACCACAGTGTTGATAGTGTGCATTGTGAGTCTCCATCCAATGGTATTTATCACAGAGGGCCTTTGTTGTCTTGAATAAATAGAGATATTACTAGAAGTCCAGAGTTCAGCCCACACTGCAGTCTAGCCAAAGGCGCACTGTCAGTCTTTGAGGGGAAAATATGTTCAAGTCCTTGACCATGTGGAAGAAGAAGCCGTAGATTCATTGAAATGTGACTTCGTTTTTGTTTCCGTCTTAAGAAGTCGGATTCTGAGGGGGTAAAGTAGGCATGTGCCTGCGCTGTGTATGGATCGATTTAAAAGCAGCGCATACACAAGCAGAAATTAAAGACTCTCCGAATTGAGACGGCCATTTACATATCATGACACCTGCTGTCACACAATGATAGCGGAAAATTAAAACAAATTAGTTTTAAAGGATAGTGGGTAACTTCAATGCGTGGTAATTAACGCTTTTGCTTACTGGATCCACTGTAATTTAGAGATGCTGGATGATGAATTTTGAGTAATAATAACCAAGTATGCGTTGGATATATTTGATTTTGGCATAGAGCTGTTAATTTAGAAATCCAAGCAGTATTTGAATAGGGTTGGAGGAAAAAGTAAGGCTGGATGCTGCTCATAGGTCAGTGTGAAAGCCCTGCATGCACAAATACAAATATTGTCTTTCTAATTTGTATTCTCTTAGCTTGCCAAATGAACAGCAAACAGCCTATAATGTGGTATTTACAACCAATACACGTGGCAATCAGTAAAGGAAAGTGGCCGTCATTCAAACCGTTATAATTCATACCGCTGCCCTCAAATCCCTGTGGTGCCTCTGCAGCCGTTTCCCTTCGTAGACTGTGACTGTATCGCTGAGGGATGTGCATTTTATATTTGAAGAACATACTATTTTTCATGCACCGTTGGGATTTGTAAACCTGAAATCACAAAGATATCTTTTTATTTTTTTCTCTCAGAAATGCGAAACTCAAAAAAAAAAAAAATAATGGAGTGGATTTCTGCAGGGTGAATATTTAGTTGCTAGGCAACAGTTGTTGGCATTCGACAGGAACCCTCAAGTAAAGGAGAGGGTGAAGGGGCAGGTGGGTGGGGGTGCAGTTGGGGCGAAACGGAAAGATGAGTGGATCGAAATAGGTTGTATGGACAAAATGGCAATTTCCCCAGGTCTGAAGAGGCTGTGTTGTTTTGACAGATTGGCCCACATGCAGGACAGTTGTTTACAAAACCAGAACCTTTCGAACAGCATCACTGCGACCGAGCGACAGGGGACTTATTTGAGGCCCGGAACTTCAACTTTTTAACCTTTTCCTCACTTTTTTAAATGCAACATGCTTTAAAGTGATTTTAAGTCGCAGGGCATGTTGGCCTCATAACGGAGAGGAACTGAACTCTCCACAAGCTGTAATTCATCATCTTATCGCCATGTGACTGGCATAGGTCCTTCCCAAATCTCCCCCAGCAGTATCTGCAGCTGGTCTTGTTCTTCCTCTCACACCATCACCGCAGTTTTTCTTTGTTCCTGCGTCTTGTCTTTGCCATTACCCACTTCTCTCTACCCTGCGGCGACCAGTGAGGAAGTCCGTGACGTTGATGCAGGATTTTCTTAACACCATGCCCCATTCAAGCCCATTTTCTCTGTCAGATTGGGAGTTCGGATATTTATAATCTTGGGGCACCGGCTAATGGTATTTGCAGAGTGAAATCAGTTTAGCGCGTGTTTTCTGTAATGGCTCTGACTGCGTGGCGTTGCCAGCGGCCCTGTCTTGAGTGGTGGAAGGATGGCTCTAATTTGGGCTAACGGGTGACTCAGCCGTCATCATCATGTGTCCCTCAGTTGGCTGCAGATGGCTGGTGAGGCATGGGTGCAGCGGGGCCGCCGTGACACACACACACACACAGCACAACACAATGCATCAACTCAGCGACACATGCAGCCAGCGCTGGCATTTGGAGAGCCAGGTTCAGCCAGGGGAGGGCGAAACGAGGCTCGCTCAGCTATTGGTCCACGAAGCACATAGGAAGGGGTTAGTTAATGGCCAGACTAATCAAATCATTTGTCACCAGATTAGATTAGATTAAAGCATTGAAGCTTCCCTTGGGCGCTCTTCCGCGGAGACGGCCGCGGCTGCACGAGGCGCAGGTATCAAATAGCTGTGAAATGATAATGCATGGTGAGGAACTCCTCGCTTTTGTTCAAACCAAAGTCGTCTGAAAATAGAGACAAGGCGAGAGTGAATCACCGTGGCAACTGAGGCGCAAGGTGGGCGCTAGGCAGGCAGTTTAACGGGGACGGTGGCCCCTGTAAATACTGGTACAGATGCTAAGGGGTTTGGG
>OMKZ01005383.1:6140-28440 GCA_900302535.1 Neoniphon sammara
TCATGTGTTATGTTTTTATTTAAATAATTTTTTACCCTTTTTATCAGCAGAATTTGTCTTTAATTTTAATACTAAAAGTCAATAAACAGTTTAGAAGTGATATAAAATATATGTTACATCTTTATATCAGAATTTTATAGAAATGTGAGATTTAATTTTTTAATTTTTAAAGAAATGTTATTAACCTTGGTACAATCTGTTGATTTTGCACCAACTTCTGTCACAAAATGTATATCACAGAATATTGTGAAGGTATCGCAGTATGTTTAGATTTTTATGTTTGTATCTGTGGAGTTCATTCAGTATATTTGTTATTGCTCTTAAAGAGCCCTGTTGAATAGCTAATAAATAATTTGGTAACACTTTATTTTAACCCCCCTAATGAAACATTTATAAATAGTGTGTAAAAAGTTAAATGATTTCTAACAAGCTATAACATAGTGGCAAGCACATATAAGGATATTATTAACATTTACATATATGTTTTAAACTGGGATTTCACAATTTTGGAGAGTATACCAAACAGATCTCTCCAAAAATTGTTAATTTATTGTTTATAAATGTTTAGTTTGGCCTTTTATGTGCTTACCTATATGTTATATTGCATTGGAAAGCATTTGGTGACTGTTTACACATCATTCATAAATACTTAATGGTGATGGGTTATAATAAAGTGTATGTATGCATCTGTTTGTCTGCCCTGAGTCCTAAAGAACCCCGTCTGATGGTTAACAGGTTATTCCCCTGTGTGCGCAGGATCAGCCAGGACCTGGCTAAGGATTTGGCCATCCTGGCCCGTGAGATCCATGATGTGGCCGGTGAGATTGACTCAGTCAGCTCCTCCGGCACGGCACCCAGCACCACCGTCAGCACCGCCGCCACCACCCCAGGATCCGCTATCGACACGCGGGAAGAGGTAGGCCCTGCACGTCCCATGCAGCCGGACATACAGGAGAGCATGAGAAAGGTGCCCGTTTTTTCTTCTTCTATCACTGCCTTTGCTGCATGTGCTTCCATCGCTCCTTTGCCTCCTCTGTTGCTCTGATCGCGACGGCTAACTTTGCCTCGCTGCTGCTTTGGAGACTTCATCTGCTGCGAGAGGTATTCATCCTTGTGTTCTCCTCTCATCCAATTACATTTCTTTCTTCTTTTACTCTTTTTTTACCATGAGAGGAAGGAGAGTGTGTGCCTTTATTTTTAGAATAATGGGAGAATTACTTTGGCTGGAAAGCTTTTAAAACCTCAGAATTGCTCAGCTTGCTCTTACACTCAGTTCCTAATCCCTTTACTTTTCTCAAATCTTTACTTAACTCCATTCTCTGTTAACTTAAGCTCAAAAAACATTGGCACAGGCATTGCTTTGTGTTTTGCATTTATTCTACCACTTAATTCTCTCTCCCTTCTACATCTTTCCCTCTGTCTTTGCTCAGCTGGTGGATCGTGTGTTTGATGAAAGCCTCAACTTCAGGAAGATCCCTCCTGTCATTTCAACCAATAAGGTGCCAGAGATCAACGGGCGGCCAGTGGAGCTCCGCCCCCGTGCTCCTGACAGCCTGGAGCCCCGAGCTCTGAGGAGACGCACCTGGAACCGAGAGGAGGTGAGGAGGAGGAGGAGTTTGAACAGCAGAAGATAGAGAAAATGATTGAGGAGTCAAGGGAGCGAGGAAGACTGAATGGGCAACAGCTTAAAAATAAATATATCAAAATCAATTCTGAGTCTGACCCATCTCACCTCTACAAACACACCTCAGCCAGAACTATCTTCTCCCTACTTCTTTTTTACTCATCAGTTCAATTCCCTACATACATTGGACTTGAAAGGTTTTCTGAAGTTCAATGCCCAGTATTTCAAAAATACAGTTTAGTAAGCAAACTTACAGTAATGTAGTCCCACAGTGGTTTGTGCCTGTACTATTTTGTAAGAGCATATGTCAGTTTTATCAAATGGTGGACCTCATTTGGAAATGAAAGTCTTGTTTTAGGAGATGTATTTTTAGGATGTCTCTTTAAAGCTGCTGTCGTTTGTCCTCAGGCGGTGTTGGACAGCCTGCTGCTCACTTCAGTTTCTCAACTGTCCTCCAAGATCAGACATTCTGTCGACAAAACAGCGGGCAAAATCAGGTAACTACTCAGCCTTTATATAGATTTTATAATTCTGAAACCCTCCAAGGGGATTTTTTTGTTTTTGTATAACTGGAGCCATGGTGATGGAATATATATCATGGTATATTTTCTTTTCCTCCAGGATATTGTTCAAGGATAAGGACAGGAACTGGGATGAGATTGAAAGCAAACTGAGATCTGAGAGCGATATACCACTGCTGAAAACCTCCAACAAGGTACTGCAGGGAAACTGGAATATCTGAACAATATTCAGTGAGAAGTAAAACAGTGAGGAGAGCGAAATGTCATCGCGAGCTCACAGTTTTGTTGTTTTCTTTGCTCCTTGCTGCAGGAGATTTCTTCAATTTTGCTCGAGCTGAAGAGAGTTGAGAAGCAGCTCCAAGGTACGGTAGAGAAAACATGGATGCACTTGAACACACACATACTCACTTACACAGACACACAGAGCTCCACAAACACACACAAGCACAGCACTCCCACACTCTGAAGGCAGTGGCACACTAACAACAAAGTCAGATTTGACCTTTTTGATATTCCTTTTTGCAGCATGTATATCTTGACCTTTTAAGAAACACAACACACATCTCACCACTTCTATTTCTCTCCCTCCCCCTCTCATTTTCACAGTGATCAACGTGATGGTCGACCCAGATGGGACTCTGGACGCCTTGACCAGCCTTGGCCTGACCAGCCCCACCACCCCTACCAAGCCCCAGACCACCAAAACCACCACCTCCCTCGCCACCAGCCCTGGATCCCAGCCCTCAGCCCAGGACTCCCTCCCAGAGATCCTCCCCGGTCCCGGAGAACCAGCAGCCTCCACCACCAGGGTCCAGGCCGCCTCAGAGGACACTGCACGAGACCTGGGCGTGGGTCTGGGTGTCACGGGAGTAGGAGGACTGCCTTTCAACCGCATGCGGCCGAGCGGAGAGGAGGCCATTGCACAGAAGTGAACAGAACCGACTGCAGTTTCCCTTAAATCAGCATTATGTGAATAAACATTAGTCTGGATCAGAGTGTACGTGACTGGTGATCAGTGTTCACAGTAAGAGTAGAAATATGTAGCCAACTTCACTGACAGAACAGCGGCTCCCGACTTCACAAGGCGATGAGATTATGAATATCATATCAACTTTATTTAGAGAAAGTTTTGCCGGACCGGACCTGCAATGAACTGCTTCAACTGACCTTCTTCACATGTGGAAACTGGGCTACGCAGATCTTACTGAACACGTGATTGTAGCCCGTGATGGACGGAAACTCTTGCAGTAACTGAGATGCCATAAACCCCAACTGATGGATCACGGACATACCACTGAATGGAAACCAGAAGGACTGGACAGTCATATTATATGAGTAGCTTAAGCTGTGCTCACTGGCCAGCTGTGTCTGCAGACTGGTGGATCCGAGCATGCACGGACAAACTACCTGGCTAATATATGTATGGACAGATCTCTGGGTTGTACAGTCGCCACTCTCCTCCAGCTTTCTGCTCTTGCCTTCTCCATGTGTCTGGACCCGACCTGCACAAAGGACATGCCTTAACGCACATCCTTAACAGTGTCAGTGTACTCCCTCATACCCTCATTAAGCCACAGCACTCCAACAATATACAAGACAGCTTCAGATGACTTATACTTTCTGTCAATGGACAACAGAACTCAATGTACAATAAACTTGCAAAGATGCTCTATTTACACTAAGATGAAACAGTACAGCACAGCGCACTACAGTATTTTATTAGCTCCTGTTTATTAGAAAGAACCTTTTAGCCGCCTTAATAAGTGCCCAACCTGCCAAACACATTCATAAACAGATATACTATCATGAAGTTAGATAGCAAATCAGTTAGAGTCGCCGGATTCTACTGCATTTCCATTACATCTTAACCTGGGGTCTGGTCACTGTCCGTCCATTGATCCATCTCTCAAACAGGTTCTGTTGAAATGGATTTCTCGAGTGCCTCCCCATCTCGCTCCTCGCCTATCTTTCCTTTCACCCGTTACTTTACTCTTTCCTTCCCTTCTTTTTCTCGCCTGGTATCTGGAGGAAGTGTTTGTCACTCCAGTAGCATGTAAAAGACTGAGTTTAGAGTTTTCCTCTCTGGAAGTTGGTGTCTGTGTTGGTCTTACTAATATAAAATGGTGGTCACCGTTTGGCTAGATCGTAACGGCCTTCAGGAAACCAATGATCCATTTTCAGTCGCGATCCAAAATGTCACCTACCAAAGTTAACAAGTAGCATGTGAAAAATTTGTTGTTGTCGTTTTTTAAAAAGGTGGGACAAGTTTTACCCTGAATAAAACTCACCTGGAGTTGTGCAAAAAGCTCAAGAACTGTATTTCAAATATGGCAGTTCATCTTTATGTTTCTGCTGCAAATCAGTATTGTATATCACATGTTCAGTTTTCAAAGATTCAGATGTGTTGATTTACTATTATGAACCACTTGTCTTATTGTTTCTGTCAGATCTTTTTGGCCTGTGTGACATGGCTTACACTCCTTTATCAGTGCCCTTAGCCTCAGCCTACAGTACATCACTTAAGTGTCCTATGGTTTCCAATTGGCTTTTTTTTAACTTTTTTTCTTGTCACAGCTGATGTGACATCTTTTTACACTAGCAATGGTAAACACACAAAAAAAATCAGCAGAATATCTTCTAATAATTAGATATTGCATTGTAGATATAATAGACCTGTACATTAGCCTCTAATGCATATACTCACAGTTTCTTTAATCACTGTCATATTGGAAGATCAGTTTGAGCCCCACTGCACACAAAACCTGAGCCTGAGAAAGCTGCTGGAATTTCTGTTTCACAGATGTCTGTTTTAACACAGGCAACTCACAAGGAAGCCTTTGTGACTGAAAATTGAAAATGCGTCTTCACTATGTGTGTGATGGAATATCCTTGAAGAAAAGGACCCCAAACCAACCTTTGACAACAATTTTGCTTGTAATGCGGCTTTAATTCAGTGTATATAGATGCATTGTTCCACCAAGATGGAAGTTTCCAACATACTGATACTGTAGAATTAAACAGTATAAATATGCACTTCCTCATTGACTTTGCTGCTTTTCTAGTTACTTTATGGGGACTAACCATTTTCTCTTCAGCTTATAGTCTGTGTTCTAGAGTAAGATGACTTAAAGACAGTGTATTAGTACTTAGATACTCTTGCAATAGTGAATTTAGGTACCAGAATACATGTTCCTTTCCTCCTCTTTATACTGTACTGTACGTTTCGATGCCTCTAAGTGCCAGGTTTAACTTACAGAATGGCATTGATTAAAAATAAGAAAAAAAAGGAAAAAAAAACAAACACGTAGTGACTAAAATTTAATTTCTCTCATTTTGCACATCAGATTGTGGTGTCATTTTCTCATTGAGGAGTAGCGAAAAAGCAGCGAAAGGCAGAGTCAAATGTCTAGCACTTTGACAAACAAAGATATCACCTCGTCTGATATCAGACCTGACTGCCTTGTCTCTGTGAAACTATTCTGTCTGCATAAACAAAGCCTCTAATCATGCTACTTTTTTGCCCTGTTTTATTGAAAACAAAAATAGGGGATTGCGAATACTCGGTACACATTTATTTTTTAAGTTGTTTTACATGTCATTGGATCAGTGTTCTGTTTTGTTTTGTTTTCTTGTCATTTTTGTAAAAAAAAAAAGAAAAAGAAGAAGAAGAACACCATTTTATTTATTTTTTTTGTTTAATATTTTGTGGATGTTTCATGTGTTTTATATTTGTTCAACTATCTGCATTTGTTACTTATTGTTAATAAAAACAGAGCCATTCATATGTTTTGCTGTTTTCATTGGACTTATCTCTGACATATATCAGATTGGCCTCATTTAATAATTTTCTGTCGGACTATGTTCTTGAAAATAAAGACAGCGTAGACACTGAGACCACATAAACAGGCACAGCACTATCCCAGCACCGTGGGGTATATCAGCACTGTGCAGGGACACTGTAATCTAAAAAGTGTGCCAGACCAGGAGTTTTCAAACTTTTTCATGTTCTTGTGCTTAAAGCACAAGACAGCAGTGATTAAGCAGCTGCTCTTATTTTATTATTATTTTTTGAAGACATTATTTTTATATTATTTATCACATGAGGGTGTTTGATTTGTCCAGACTTTCATTTGACCTGTGTCATATGATTGCTGTGATTAAAGAGAGAACAAAGTCTGATCTTTGGCTGCTTATAAAATCTATATATTTTTAGAATCACATTTACAAGTGTTAATTGTAGAAGTCATCATTGTCATATACACAAGCAGACATCTAGAAGTATCAGTATCGGGATACCAGCCTTGATATTACTTGGTAACGGATCGAAAGGAAAAATAGAGATTTGCACATCCCTACTGGTCAGAGGACCTGATTGATCTCGGTGGGGTATAGGGAATTAAAAGGTCAAAAAGGTAAGAGGGAGTTAGTCCATGAAATGCTTTGAAAACAAGTGGTAAGACTTCAAAATGAACTCTAAGACACACCGGAAGCCAGTGGAGGGAGGCAAGAATGGGGGAAATGTGCTCTCGCTTACCGGAACCAGTTAAAAACCTAGATGCAGCATTCTGCACATATTGCCGACATGAGAATGACAACTGACTGACTCCCAAGTACAAAGAGTTACAGTAATCGAGGCGAGAAGTAATGAAAGCATGGGTTTCACAGTCTTGGAATGACAAGAAAGACTTAACTTTTGTCAAGACTCACAGTTGGAAAATAACTGTCCCTTACCATGGAATTTATCTGTTTGTCAAATTTAAAAGCAGAGTCAAAAATCAGCCCAAGGTTCTTTGCGAAGGGTTTCACAAAGGGAGACAGTGGACCAATCTTCCCACACAGGATGTTGGTGGATTCTAGAGGGCCAAAGAGAACCACCTCAGTTTTCAATTCGTTGAGCATCAAAAAGTTCTGGGACATCCAGCCTTTAATGTCCTGGAAACAGTCAAATAGAGGCTGCAATGACTGAGGGCTGTGGCATTGCAGCGCAAGGTATAGCTGGTTTTCGTCTGCAAAACAGTGGAAGGAGATGCCATGCTTCCTAATGAGGGGAAAGAATCAGAACCATACAGTGTAATAACAAGTAATAACAAAAATCTGTTTTGGCTATTTTTAAATGCAGCAAGATGCTGAATTGACAATCAGTTACAGATACTGTATGTCCAAAACATATAGCCTTACTGAAACATTATCACAACATTATTATGGCCTGTTCTGGGCACATGAGATTAAACCTCCCTTTGCCATAATTGTTATAAATCATGTGTATGAACTAGATTCTTAGACAGTATCAGACAAATTGTAACCAACAACCACTGACAGGCAGGATTCTGACAGAACATTTACTGTTCAGACTGTTTGGTTCTGATTCTTTCCACATTGAGAAAAATGAACTTGACTACTGCAAACACAGAGAGCAAAAACACACCCATAAGGGCATAGATACAATTGCTGCAGCCACCAAATGAAACACAATGTCAAACTTGACAGTTTACAAAAATAATTAAGTCATTTTAATGAAGTCATTTTTAATGAATAAATTCAGATGATCCAGACTGTCCTCAGGGTGCTGATCTGGAGTGTGTTTATGTGTCTCTTCTTTTATCTGAAACTTTTTTGCCTCAGAAATGGTAACAGATGTCTTATTAGCATTTCTCCCTTAAGGGACATCTTGGATTAGAACATCTGTTTATATTAAAACTTTTAGACAAGGACAGATCATACATTTCTACACTGGATAATTGGTCTATGAGCCTATGAGGATCCCTCAGAACATCTTCCTGGATACCAGTACAGGCCTCAAGCCCTGAGTCTGAGAAACACTGATCTAATTGGCATTGAGAGACAGCATATTGTGTTGATTGAGTATGAAGTGTCAGAGTTCTTTGTCTTTTGGCTGGACTAGTAGATGGCAGCAGCCAAGATGGCCCACACCAGCCCACACTAACCCTTTTGATATGCCCAAAATGTTGGGCATATCAAAACATAAGTATGCCAGATAATCCTTTTTTAGACCCTCCACAAGGACCAGCAGGTCTTGTTAAGCTCCAGTGTGATACCAGCATAGAAAACCTGCTGCAGCTTAATTAATAATTATACAATTTATGGTTCAAAAGCATCCCAAAGAGTTCAGAGAACACCAACGGTCTGAACTGTCACAATCTGCAGTCAGACTTTATTTAGATAGTCCAAATGTTCGTATCAAGTGAGGGTAATGTGCTTCTGAAAGGTCCACTGAGTTTATACTCAAGAAGTGAATGCAACTTCATTGTCCAAGGCAGGTTAATCTTAGGGTTGGGGTTAATGTTACATGGTCTTTGGACATCCACCAGAAAAGTGATGTTGAACTATGTTGAACATCTACTTTCTGTTACCTGAGAGCTGAGTATCAACACTGAATTATCAAAAAAAAAAAAAAAAAAAAAAAAGTTGCAAGATGCATTTTACTGCCTGAAACAAAAGCCTTTCAATTTTATACCTTTTGACAACACCTAGTATTTTTCACACTGCGCTGCCACAGCCTTAAGCTATCCTTTATTCCAGGCTTTAAGTTGGTCAGAAAATGAAACTTTAATGATCTCCTCTAGTCAAATCAGGTCACTGTAGCAGCAAATAGTAACACGGTACAGCAAAGAAATAGACCATAAATAAGAACAAAGCAAATGTGAGCTAGTTAAACATAACTGACTTATACTAGGCTAAAACAAGCAATAGATGCATGCCAAATATAAAAACTTAAAAATAACAGCATGTAGGGGATCATGCAAAAAATGACTGAACATACTGACACAAAAATGAATGAAAAATACCTCGGCCTCTCATGAAAATATGCAAAAATATGAAATAGGCCAATCAGACACCTTTCAACACGGTTCCGGTTAGTTAGTTATATAACTGTAACTAACCAACATTGTCACACGTTGTCTCGCCCTTAACATTCACCAATACACCGGATCTGACCTGATGCTTCCTTTTGCTAATAAACTAGGCTGAGTACCTACATGGAAATTCGTCTTGGATGTCAGAGTTAAGTGGGTATGTGAGAGTTAATATGAGTTTCTAAGACAGCATTTCCCTCCCAGAATCCCTCCAGCAGGTTTGGTTGGTTCATTAGTCTGCGATACACCCACCGGTGGCTGTCATCTTCAGGTGCGGAGATTATTTTCCCCTTTGGCTACACTCTCTCCTTCTCTCACAATAAGCACTACAGGAAAAAGAGCTGCTGCGCTTGCAATCAAAGCATTATGTAACAACATCTAACAACATTTAAATTGTCTTAATGATGTTTTCAGTAATAAAAACAGATTGAAATTCTGTGACCTGTCTGGAGCAAAACAAGAAAATCCTAGGCTGAAGGAAGTCAAAAGAAAACATCACACACACAGTTGTTGTGAAGTGCATTTAATCAACCATTGACAAATTTCCTGACAAAGTTCTGTCTGACACTTTCGCTTTGCATGACACACGGACAGTCATAATAGTCATACTGAATCAACATTGGTTGGTACACAGGACAGAGGTGGAGGTGGATGGCACGGTGTGTGTGGAGAGGCCGGTTAGCCTGGGGGCCAGCCCAACTGGCGTCCCCCCAGGACGTGGATGTGGACGTGGTAGACTGACTGCCCGCCTTTGGGCCCATCGTTGACAACTACTCTGTAGCCATCGGACAGGCCCTGGTCAGCAGCACACTTCTTTGCAACCATCATCAAGTGGCCCAACAGCTAAGAAAAAGAAAGAACAAATGAATGACACTAACAAGTGTAAAAACATAACAAACATTAAACTTAAAAGCTCATGAAGGCTTAAGCACCAAGATATTGCACCATGCTCTGATACAGTATTCTGTATTATGCTGAATATTATTACTGCAGCCTGTTGTGGAAATTCTTCAATTAAAAAAGGAGAGAAACAGAATGAACTACTAAAGATAATAATACATAGTCATAAATCACTATAACTGCAAAGAATAAAAATTCCTTCACAAGCCCTAGAAATAAAATGCTTGAGTCATGTTGTGTGTTCTGTTTGGACAAACCTCAAGTTGGCTGTAAAGAGTTCCACCTAGTGGTCGCTGACACACAGTCACTTAAGTAAGTCATAGGGATAAGCCTGTGATAAAAGCTTGCATTTTGTGCCTGATTTTCATCCAGCCTGATACCAGTCAACTCTAATTGATTATCAAAAGGTTTCAGTGTCAGGAGCATCACTTCTAAGCAGGACGGTGCACATTAATGTCTTTTGCAGCCTGGATTTGCATTATGAGAAAACATCATACTTACTGCAGCGTCACTTTCCTCAGCCTTTGACAGCTGTACAATTGGCTTTTTTGGGACCACGAGGAAGTGAGTGGGGGCTTGAGGGGCAATATCAGGGAAAACTACGCACTGAAAAGCAAAAAGAAGAGATTCATAAGGATGGCTGGCCTGTGCAAACTGTCTGTGGATAGATGCACTGACTTTACTGAAAAAGGAGCAGTGCTTTTGAGCCAGCAAAACAAACAAATCAATACACTACAGTGGCAGTGAACATGAACTCTGGTCAGTTAGGAAAGAATTACAAATTATTCATTTGTTGTGTTTTACGTTTTTAAGGATGCTGCATTGTTAAAAAAAACTGTAGGCAGTCACTTTAAATCACTTTTCCTCATAAGTAAACAAAAATTGTGAAAAAAGCCACAATAATGTCCACCACATAATATTACACAAGCTCATTACATGGAGGGCACCTTTTAGTTTAATAATTCATTTGTACAGCAAAGCTAGTTTAATGAATATTTGTGAACATGAACAAAAGTCACAAATGAACTAGGCTTAGATTTGTGATGAAGATTTTTCCCGATTAATCCTCTATGGAAAGGCTCAAGATTTGACTCTTTGATTGTTCATGATGACTTGACAGGTTCATGTCATGAGGCTTTGGATGAACTGTCACTATTCACAAATCGCTTTATTCAAACCACATGGATAGTACGTGTGTGCGTAGACTGAGTTGTCCCCCACTGAGTTGTTCATCAACTATTATTAAAAACAACTACATGGGCAAGAGAACCCACATGGTCAAAGGCGCGGCCCTGGAAGTAACTGTCTTTAAGATTCAAAGTGGCAGGAAATTTGACAAGAGCACTGACTCATTACTTGCAAAAAATAAACACCCTATCCCTTGATTAGGACTAACAAATTTTGTTAAATGTTCTTTATATGCTTTAAAATGCCCATTTCCGCAAACTGGGTGCAAGTCCCGCTAGCTAACGTTATAGCGTTAACGTTATTAAAACAAATACAGTCTGCAGAGCTAGCTAACGTCGTCTACAAGGAGCTGTAGCAGGGAGCAGCCTAACTTTCTTCCACCTACGTGCGTTTAAAAATACAAAATGTTGAATGGATACCTTATCATCCTCATACAAGAAGTTTGCAGGAATCTCCTTGCGTATAATTTTTCCGAAGATTGTATCTCCGCCCGGCTGGGCTGTCTGCGCTTTCGCTGTTTCATCAGCCATGTTGCCGCAGGCTGTCTCCGGTTTTGGTATAGGGCTTTGGCTGTGTAATATTATGGTGAAAGCTCATTGGCTAGTGTGTCGTTTTCAAAGTCTGCACCGATTGGTCGGTCGTACTTGCACAGAGCCGGAAGCGAGCAGCAGAAGTCAAGATGGGGACTCGTTTGAAGGTGAGGATGGGAAACTTCCAGATTTTTGTCATGCTTCATAACATTTACATTCCTTTCAGATGATTCGTTTGCGTTAAATTAAGTCATATTATTGCAGAAACAGCTGCTTACATTCATCAGTAGTCCAAATGGCATGAAAACCCGTAGTTATTACTTTACTAGCTGCTAACTGCTCAGTTTCCCGTCTTCAGTTCATGTCACAGAAATCTTATTCTGTAATTTTATTATATAGTTAAGGTTTTTACATCTCTGAATTCTGGAAGTATGTATACACACAGGTCCTGAGCGCTTTTAAAGCCTTGCACAGAACAAGGATGGCTGTATTTAAAGATGACGAAAGAGCACTGACAGGTAAGTGTGTGTAGCTGGTTACAAAAAGGGCTGTTGTTATTATCAGTGACATTGTATTACATTGTTTTAGCCTCCGGTGTCTGTATGTAATATCTATGCAGTATCTTCAGCTGTGCATGTTTACTGCTCAGTCCTTAGGTAGCTTGCCATAGGTAATTGCTTGCTCCCTTGTGTCAAATAAATAACTGGCATATGTTTACTTCCATGAAGCTGCGAGGTTAAAGATCAATGAGGAGTTCCGCAAAAACAAAAATGAAACGTCAGAAGAAAACATAATTAAGGTACAATATCCTCTTATCATTCACTATTGAATGATTTCTATGGATTTGAATAAATGTGGTTACATCTCAATATTTGTATTTAAGTAAATACTGTAGATGCATGTACACCATTTTTTCCCCAATATTTTGATGTTTATCTGTAGTTCATCCTTAACAGTTCATTACTCTTCTGCTGTTTTCAGATGATCAAAATGGGCACGGATGTGGAAGTTGTTCTTCGAGAATCTGTCCTACAAATGGAGCATTTAGGAGAGGATACGCTATGTGTGTAATCATTTCTCCCCTCTCCTGCTGTTTTTCTTATTTTTAGTACCATGACATTAAAAAAAGCAGTTGATGTGTGTATATCTATAGATGTACATCAAGGATCTTAACAGATATTGTGATCTGTACTTTATTTTTATGCTCTTACAGTGCTGCGACCCCGAGAAAGCCTTCTGCTGGAAAATGTACCTTATTGTGACCAGCCCAGGAAAAAGTCATGACAAGACATCACAGATGATATTTTTGAATCTAAAAGCCTCACCATCAGCCGTTACGTCAACCATCTGCAGTTTAAAGGATTCACCCACTTAACTGTACTCATCAACATAGAAAATTGAAAAATCCTTATGGAGAAATTTCCCATTTGTGATTCACTCAGCATCGCAGCTAGTCTGATTCAATGTGTGAGGTGGACTGGGAATCATCATTTCTTGTACAGTGTTTTGAAGCTAAATGTAATATAAAGTTTTTTCATGCATTGTGGAGGTATGCCGCTTACTGTTCCCTTGTACCATACTTTCGTTCAGTGGTGGTAGCCACTGAACTGAACTGAACTCACAAGGGAAAGCACACTGTTTTGCTGCCGCTTAAAATGTTGCATTTTGTTCTGTTAATAGAGGAGCATTCTTTAACTGTCTCGGGTGGTCTTATTTATTGTTCAGATACGATCAAAGATGTATAGATACATGTAACAGGGTGGTGTAGGGAGGTGGAGGGTTTAGTTTTGTGTGTGGATGTATCAGCATCATAATCATTATGTTGCTGATATTCCCTGGCCATTAACATAGTATCATTTTATGGCTCCTGATTATTTTTATACTTATATTGTTTAGTATATGTCTAAAAACTACTATAGATTAATCTATTATATATAGATTTATTTACTTATAACTATAAATTTATCATTACAAAATATTTTTTCATTACATAACTAATTGGTAATAGCTTAGCTAAATATGCAAAGATTGACATGGCCAACAATACACACTAAAAACATGTTTGTATTTTATTACACATCTTTTGGAAATATCCACTATTCAGTATGGAACAAATTCACAGTAGTAAACTGATGTAATTTTATCCCCACTTTACTGAGTTCAACAAAGCACATGCAGCAGGATAGGGCGTAGTAGACCATCAATGCACTGCGTTTCCCATAATTCTCTCAAAGGAGCAATACAATTGCGTCATCAAAATGCGACGTTACTTTGGCAACGTTTATTTTGGCCCCAGCCTTGGGTAGCTAAAGTTAGCTAGTCTAAAGCGACACTGTCAATGAACTATCAAACGAGATGCCAAAAATAAGGTAAGAACTGCTGTGTAGGGATATTTATTTATTTATTTATTTAGGATATTACAAAAGAAACATTTTTCAGGTTTCTGACCTGTATTTCTCAGCTCCGACACGCTATGGGAGCTGGCTGCAGCGGAGGTGCAGAGCCGGGAGGAGGACGGAGGAGAAACTGTCAGCGAGAGAACCGTGTTTCTGATGGGGAGCAAGGCTGGGGTGTGTGACATTGTCGCCTGCCAATTTGTACATTTATTGCTGTCTATTGGGAGAATGCTAAAGTGCTTTACCTCTTTTTCAGGGTAAAACTTCTATTCTACTCAGATGTCTTGACAGGTGAGTTTGTATTAGAAACTTAAAGTGACCCACTACTGTACTTCACTCACATCAGTTTGTAATCTCCCACCTGATACTTTGGTTGGAACAAATATCGACCGGCATCACCCTGCTACATCCAAATTCTGACTCCAATCCCAGTCTCAAAATTAAATCTTACCTACCCACTATGCAATCTCCATCCCTATCATACTGTATATAGTGCCATGGGACTCAAGCTGCAATCTCATAGTAAACAGTAATGCTGTTTGTTATCCACCAGGGATGAACCGTCCAAGCCGACCCTGGCTCTGGAGTACACTTTTGGCAGACGGGCTCGAGGACACAACACAGTAAGAGCAGCTCAGATAGTGCTGGGAGACGCCCTGTTCCTCTTGGACATTACCTTGTTTGTTTCTTGAATCGAACTGTACATAAATGTGAAGCTTTTAGTAATCAGTGTGATGAAACTGATATCCTGGTGGTCTTCTCCTCCAGCCCAAAGACATAGCTCACCTGTGGGAGTTGGGAGGAGGCGTCTCCTTGTCAGACCTGGTCCAGATCCCCATCACTGCTCTCAACATCAGGTAGGCCACTAACACGCTCTAATGTCCTCTGTGTCTCTTTAATGCTGTTTCATATTTGGTTTCTCTTTCAGTTGCCTGATTTTGATCATCAGTATGACCAAATGTTCATGATTGTACTAGCTTTTGATTGCTTTGTATAATTACACATTGGAGATTTTTGGAACTGATATTATTGAATATTACACAGTTATGGTTCAAGTAATTCAATGCATTTCTGCAAAATCAGTGTGGTTTTATTACCAGTTTCATGTTTGGTATTGAAATTTTACATTTTATATACTGTGTAAGCATATGAAAAGACAATAAAAATATGTGTATTTGTTTGTCAGTGACGGTAAAAACTGAGACCTATTCTGACCATCTACATTTATATACCCTACCACAGCAAAAAAAAAAAGTCCCTCCTGTATGTTCCCAGGTCTCTGTCAGTCATCCTGGTCCTGGACCTCTCTAAACCCAACGCCCTGTGGGGAACCATGGAGAAGCTGCTGCAGGCAGCACAGGCCCATGTAGAGAAGGCCAGTTCCCAGGCACAGCGAGCAGGAAAGGCCAGAGCTGGAGCCAAGCAGCAGGCCTCTGTCCAGCCTGCAGCACGGGTCCTACCTAAAGACTATCCTGTAAGACCTCAGTTCTTTACAGGGGGCTTTTTATAAACATGATGAGTCCAGGCAAATTAAACAAAGCATTTGAGGAACCTCAAACATCAGAATTTTTTGAAAATACTCATATCTTATGAATTAAGATGTGTTGTGCACTTAAAATCTGGTGACAGAATAAAACAACAAGCTGAAAAACGGCTATTTTGAGACTAAAATGGTTCTCAAACCTCCATCAAACAATAGCTAATATTTCACAGTATGGACAATGGTGGTTTAAGATGTATATGGCTTTATATTAGACTTTGCATGTGAATAATTTTTCATCCAGTGCATGTGTACAGTGATGATGATGATGATGATGATGCATGTATCCTGAGTTAACTGTGACTCCATCAACAGGACAGAGAGCTGATTAGTCCTTTCCCTGTTCCTCTGCTCATCATTGGCAGCAAATATGACATCTTTCAGGTAAAATATACTTTTCAACCTAGTACTATATTCAAAGTTTGCTGCTTTTAGAGTGTTTATATTCGTTGTAATGTGTTATCTGTATCACTTACGCTTCCCTTTTGGATCCTGTGTAACACTTTCACATTTGAGTTAACAGTTTTTTTTATTCTGTCTTGCAGGAGTTTGACTCTGAGAAGAAGAAAGTGGTTTGTAAGACACTGCGCTTTGTCGCCCACTACTACGCAGCCTCTCTTATTGTAAGTGTACTTTTACTATGCATGTAATATCAATCCATCATTATGACATGCTACAGTAACCACTTTTCCCAGTGGATTCAATATTTTTTTTCCTCCTCTATTTTCTTTATTTTATCTTCTGAACAATTTAAATCCAACTATTTTCTGCTCCACTCCTGTTTCCCTCCATTCTTCTTTCTGTCCATCTTTTCATTAGTTCACCAGCATCAAGTCGGAGAGCCTGATACTAAAAACCAAGAGTTTCTTCTCCCACCTGGCCTTCGGCCTGGACAGAGGGTGAGGATCAGTGCCACTAACACTGTACGGCAAAGACTGAACACATTTATCTACGTGTTCAAAACGCTATTTTGTGTCATTTTTCGGGATATGACCTCTAAATGGCTTGTAACCAAAGGAATGCATAATTACTTCCAATCACAAAGGGTGGTGTGACTGTGACTGATTAAATAATTTTCCCTTCATGCTATTTCACTTGAATCATTTTTGGAGAATAATTATTCAAATTATTTGTTCTTCAAATATTTATTAAATTATATCCTCACAACATGATATATACAACAGAAACACCTACAAGAAGGAAAGATTTTTTTTACTTGAACTTTATACACATTCCTTTAATTATCTTGTGACCCTGTGGAATAATGGAAAACTGTTTGAACTCACAATTCCTTGATCTGCTGTTTTGTCTGTCCTCTGATGTTTATTAATATACTGACTTGGTTTCATTTGTGTTTTTTTAAATGTTTTATTTTATGGTTTTGATCCATCAGGAAGTCCGTATCCTGTGACTACACCAAGCCTCTGATCGTTCCAGCAGGCTCAGACTCCTTCAGCCAAATAGGTGAGCACAGCCCCACTCTGTGGCCAAAGCCAGTACTGCACATTGAAGGGGGGGTTCAAATGCTAGGTTTCTTATGTACGATATCAAACCTGAAATGATCTGTAACGAACCAGTCCACAACAATCAGAGCCATTTGTGTATACCTCATTCGGGATGTCAAATCAGCTGATGAAGTCATTATGTTTTGTTTTTTTTCTTTTGGTCATATTATTCCTTTTTAATGGAATGTTCCTGTTACTAGGTTCCCCTCCCACAACCGATGTGGACATTAGTACTCTGCATGCCAAAAACCCAAAGGACCTCTGGAAGAAAGTCTATGAACATGTCTTCCCCTCAGAGGTAGATCTCACACACTTTCACTGCTCCTGAGACATCAGTATTGCAAAAAGCACCTAAACAGAACTGATTTTGCTCTGTATATTTTAGCACATAAGCATCCTCATGTGCACATATATGCTGGTTGACAGTTATACATGCGTTTAGAAAGACACTATTTTACTTTTTGCAAATATGCATGTTCACACAAATGAGCAGCTCAGTTGTTAACACTCCCTCGATGTCTTGTGACTTTTCCTCTGCAGAGCACCAGTGAGCACAGAGAGCTGAAGGATCCAGCCAGGGACTCGCAGTACAGCGAGCCTCAGATCGACTCCATGAGGGCCCAGAAAGACCAGGTGAAACAACCCCAACAGTAACTAGCATGTCCTGACAGTGTCCCTTTAACTCTGTGGCAGCATATTTTTTTTATGACAAACACATCATTTTCCTGTAATTGTAGGATTGAGTAGACTACACCATTGCAATCAGTGTGATCATTTGGCAGCAGGGTGATCATTAGGGAACTAATCAGCAAGCGTGGTTCACTTCATGGTTCAGTTACCTATGACAGCAAGCATCTGTTCTGCTGAAGTGTCCTCATCTCTGCTGCTCTAGAGCTGCTGTAGCTGACACTGACCTGCCTTTGGAAGGGGTCAAGCAAAAAGATGATTATTTTTTTTATTTGGGAATCAATCACAATTCACCAAAAAGATGAAAATGAAGAGGAGTCTGTGTTTAATTTAGGACACAACAAGTAGAAAAAGTGTTGCTGAAGACATTCCAGTAAAACTGCCTATGGATGAAGAGGTCAGACGGACTTAATAGGACCACACATAAACCTTTAGAATAAGAAGTTGCATTAATTTCTTTCTTTTTTTTTATATGTTCTCACTTTTATATTCCATATTTGTCATGTTATTTTGATCAAGACTATGATGCCCACACATTTTGGGTTGTAAACATACAAGGAAGTTCACTGGTTCTGTGATGTTTCATAAAGGTGGAACCATAAAAGGATTCGGATGTAGCAGGTGTCGTTAAGTGTTTTACACACCTGAGCTAAGCTGAAACAAATGAGAATTCACACTTTGTCAGGGAGGCAGATTGAATATTGTCATGTTCACTCTGCTCCAGCCATGTTCTTGTATTGAGGGTAATGTTCTGTAGTAACCTTTGTCCTGCAGTAGCCTACATGTAGTAAAGGTTCTGTCATGTTCTCATAAATGGGCTGTAACTGAGCTCAAGGCCATGACCTTGAGAGAGGCAAGCAGTCTCCCTGCCTACCTGTCTGGGTGCCAGAGTGGCACTTGAACTGCAGTAACCTCTTGCCATCACACATGATGTTATTTATCACTGCTGACTCTCACCTCATGCTGCTCGCCAGGCATTGGCTAACACATGATCTAGTTGGTCTTGGTAACCAATAGGAGTGAAAGCAAAGGTTTATTCCAATCAGGGCATAGAGAATAAAGTTTGTGTCGAGGTAAATGCATGTTAAGGCAGATTGTGACTTCATCTTCTAGATAGCCACTATCCTCACCTCCTTTATAATGGTTGCTTAAAGAGATAATACTCATTGATTCTACACATCTGACTTTATGTCATAAGTTAGGGCATAAGTTTGAGTTAGTAAAAATATAGATAGCAATCCCTCAAAAAAATTAAGGGTCACATCATTTTACCTTATGTTACACAATCAAGTATGACCTTATAAAGAATCACAGACCATGGAAAGAATAGAAAAAAACCTATGGATATCCAGTACTTCACTCACACACTTTTATTATATTATTACAGTATCATTGCTGCAAATAATGCTAAAAAGAGAAGGGATTTTAACATTTCTATAGACCTTTATCACAGCAGTCATTTTGACATGAACTAGCAGGTAAACTCAGGTGTTACTAATGACATTAATTAAGGTTCTGTTCCGTTTAAGTGTAGCAGAGTCTTTCCAGTGAGCCAGCATGAACTATAGCAGGACCCTGGCTCAGAACCTTCATTAATGTCACTAGTAACACCTGTGCTTGCCCTACTATTTCATGTCAAAATGGCTGCTGTGAAAAAGGTCTTAACATGGAGGAACAGTATCTTGCAAATCTATTTCTCCACAGTTTAAACCAAGTAGGGAAAATAGCAAAATAGACCAGGTTGCCTACTTAGCCTGTAATACACTGAAGAAAATGTTGGGTTAATATTTTGATGCTTGGAGTCCCAGATAAGTGTGAACTGCATAGAGCCTAGACCTTGATGTATCATGCATTTTGTTAATGTTATAAATATCCTGTTGCCTGTGCCCTAGATTTAGACTGGGATGTTTCCCACATCTGTTTATCCAGGTCATCTCTTTGAGATCAAAAGCTTGTTTATCATCATGATTAAATGATTGGGCATTTCTGCAGCGTAGTGTATGTCTGCAGTTTTTCACTGTGCTTCAGTACAGAGGAGGATGTGTAATGTTTCTCCCTGCTCTCTTTGCCTTTTTGTCCTACAGGAGCTGGAGCAGTACAAGAGAAATGCGGCTAAGTCATGGAAAGGACTGGAACTGGAGACCTGAGAGACAGGCAGCTTTATGCTCGCACACACATTTATACCACATATTAATGTAATATACATGTTATCTTATTTATTTACATTTTTGTCATTATGTTCCAATGTTTTTTATGACATAGTTGTTGATAATTCTTGTGTAACTCTGGAAAATTTACTCAGAATATTTTTAATACAACAGTTTGTACAATGATAAAATGTACTCTAAAAAAATAACTATTTAGCATTATTAAAATAAATGATACTTTTCATAACTAAAGAGATCCTAACTAGCATATTACAACTTACAATAGGCACCTATTATATATCAACTGGCACACATGAGAAAATACAATCACAGTATTAAATCTACAGTATTTAAAATCCATGTTATTAGTTTACATATACCTTTTGGTGGATACTTTCATACAAAAAGCCTTCATGTGCCATGAGTGCAAACATTTTTTTAGAATTGGTGGTCCCAGGGGGTGGACTTAAGTGTTATGCTCTACACTTTTGAGCTGTACGGGACCTTTAATTCATCATTCATCATCAGTGTTTTTTTGGGTCTGATTTGTCTGTTTTAAAGCAGAGACTTTGTTGCTTACTCATTGCGGGCTGGGGCACAAATCATTTCTAGTGTTACTGAGACTGTTCTTATACCGCTGCTGTTCAACAGCAGCGGTATAAAAACCCTGGCTGTTCTCCAGTCAATATGGATCAACCTTTTACCCTGCACAGGGGTGTTTTCTTTTTGTGAAAAGAATACCCAGAGAAAAAGCTCTTTGCACTGAGACTAGCAACATCCCTGCTTTGAGTCGTGCTTAAGAAAGCAATTACATAATCTGGTGTAACTATCCCTTATTTCATAACCTAAGGTAAGACAAATATTGCTTGAATGTCAGAGAAAAGGGGTTGAGCCCAAACACAGGTGGTGTGTCTCAGCAGGAGCCACAGTACTTCAGTAGAAGGATACTGAAGTTCCCTCAACCGAGCCCTTCACTGGTTCCTTGGGCGAGTCAGAACCACCCATGGTTGAGGTTCTCATTTTAACTAAAAATTCCCCCAAAAGCTGGTTTCTGTGGTTTCAGTGACGTATGAGGTAGTCTCTGATCTTGTAGCTGGCCATGCCCAGCAGCAGGAGAGCGGGGAGGAAGGAGTACAGGAGAACAAAGTCTAGTGTGTATCGGGACAGAGCGCCAGGATAGCCCTCGTCAATGACCTGATCACCCTGTGTGATCAGACAGGCCCCCGGCAGCGGTCTGGAGTTCACTGCAGCAACACAACACCACAGACAAAGAGGTATTAGTTTTTAAAGGTTCAACTCCCACAAAGTGTCCATCAGTAACTACATGCCCTGTCAAAGTGTCTTAGAACAAAACACTGAACCTCTACTTGAACATGTAAAATGTAAATCTAACAAAAGTATCTATTACAGATTTATGGTTGCTGCTAATGTTGCTGCTATGGTTGCTGCATCTCGTGAATTGGTTGACAAAAGGTTCTTATAGAGCAATTCAGAAGTACATCGTTTTTCTCCTGTAAACATGGTTGTATGTCTGCTGTACAGCGAACAGCATTAATCCTGTACTTAATTAAAAAAAAATTTGTATGAAGTCTTGTGTTCGCTTTGAGGGGCAGAAAATCATTGTTGCACTGCTTACTGTGACTTGAAATTTTGGCGCTGTCAAGTACTTTGCGATCAGAAGTTGACCTGAGTGATTCATTATCACAGACACACTCCCCATCCCACTTTTTCTTGTGACTGGCTGACAGAAGTGTGTTTATACGCTCTTTAATGTCTCTTTCAGGCCTGGAAATACAACTTGGAAGCAGATAAACATCTGCCCAAAGAGTCTGGCAGTCTTCTTTTTCATTCTAGCTTAGAATGGGTGCAGAGACAGGATGAGAACTTACTGCATGTAAAGTTGAGATTGTGAAACTCGGTGACGATGAGCAGCTCACAGCTGTACTTTTGGAAAGTCAGGTAGCTGAGCCACTGAAAGACCTCCGGCATCTGCTGGGTGCTTCTGCAGAGAGGAGGAGGGGAGAGGGGGAGAGGCGTGTTGTTGGCCATTTATATCTGGGTCAACGCAATACTAGCATCAATAATAAGAGCCTGTGGCAGTGATGAATCTAAATGACAAAACAAAATATCTCAATCATATGAAAAGATGCAGAACACTGGTTTAAAGTCTAATCAAGCTAAGAAAGACATTCAGAAGACTCAAAAGCAGTGCTGTCTTTACCTGCTATGCCTGAACCAAAAAATCTTAACAGGCTTGTAATAGTGACACTTACTGTTACACATTGGATGTCTCACCTTAAAAAGCCGGAGCCCACCAAGATGCCAGCAATGTTGAGCAGAGCCACTCCACTGTTGACCATGTTGGGGTCTTGGACCACTCCTAGTAG
>OMKZ01005383.1:33256-44858 GCA_900302535.1 Neoniphon sammara
TGTTCATTTTTTTTTTCTCCAAATTTTTTTTTTTTTTTTTTTTTTTTAGTTTTAAACTTTTAAAAGGTTTAATGTACTTTTATTAAGTGGCACAGGCAGGCCTCTCAGCGGGGCCAACTTAACTTGTTAAGATAAGTGAGTTCTTTTTTTAGTTAATTACTCTAATTAGGACAATTAAAAGATTGCCTCTTTGCATTATGAAAGTGGAGTGGAATTAGCAGATGCTTTAATTGTGAGATTAATTCATTTCCTGGTTGATTGGAGAGGCAGCGAATGGGAACTCCTCATTACTCTGCCTGTGTGTGTGTGTGAGTGTGTGTGTATGTGCGTGAGTGTGTGTGTCTGTCCATGGCCGGTCTAATCCTGAATGAGGACTGAGACTTTTCAACCTCCCTGGGGGACCATAGACCTGATAAACTACACCTGGGATGACACACACACGCACATACACACACACACATGCACACACATACAGAGGTGGGTCTCTGCTTATTGCAGTGCGGTGTGATAACCCTGTCTTTCATTACCCTTCTCCATCTCTTCCTCCTCTCTCTTTTCCTCTGTCCATTCCTCACTCCAGTCTTACTTAGTTGCCCTTGTTTTCTTCCAATTTGGACTTTTAAAACTCTTTGGGGAGAGACAGGTCTCATAGTAAACTTTTTCCTTTTGCCAGGATGGCACAGTCTTACCCCCTGTCCTGTTGCTTTCATATCTCTTCCTGCAGTATATCTGTCATATATCATTTTTAAATGCAACAATTTAGTACTCTGATATCTTTTTTTAGCACTAGCGATATCTTTCTGATACAGAGTTGAAGCCCCTTTTGCACCATCCACATCTTAATTGTCTTACAGGTCAAAAATACTCCTTTAACTCTCCTGCTTCTCTTTATCTACATCTTTTCCTTTGTAACTGGTAAAGATTTACAAGGGAAAATTAATAAGGGATTGATTGATTGTCAAGGGATTGAAACTTGTGACTGAACATCACATACATCTTTGTCAAAACCCACAGCACTTCCTTGGTAGTCTTGTGTTCATGATACGCACATCACGCCTCTGACATGTATAGTAATACTTTTCAGGCATGTTAAAGGGCAGCCTGTTTTCAGGGCACTCACTGGGGTCCTGAAGGAGTTGGCTGGCAATGGAAACCCTCCTCCTCTCCCCGCCCGAGATCCCTGGGAAAACACGGCCTCCAATGACACTGTGGGCCACGTGACTCAGACTCAGCTCCGCAATCACCGCCGACACCTGAACAGGGGTCAGAGGTCAAAGGTCAGGTGTCAAGCGAATAGGCACTGAGAACAAGTCAGCTGGGACAAGGCTACTGTAGGCTACTGATCTAGTACTTTAAATCCCTTATGTTGGTATATAAGCTAGTTCTCAGTAGATTATTAAAATGAATTTTTGTTTCCTTGTTTGCTGTGCAGAGTTTGTCTGTCCAGTCAGTCATCAGCCCAAAACATGACCGTGGTACCTCGACATTAAGATAATAGGGTACATCATAAATTTTCATGACTGAGTTTGCAAATCATGGACTTACAGATATGTGTAGTCCTGCACAAGGCTAGAAATAACTGTCAAATTTCTTGAAAGCAGCTTAGATAGTTGTACAATAACACACAAGCTGAGATAGTTACAAGTGATATTAATGATGCTTTTGGACTTCCTGGAATTGGAACAATGGGTCAAACACCGCAGCCACATAAGTTCATCAGCTGCAGGCAAGCAGACCTACAGCTCACTGGCCTGCTGAAGCCCAGTGCACATGGACACACAGGTTACAAGGCTTTGACTTTAGCAAATCTCATATCTTGTCTATACAGTCACTGAGACTCAACTTTCCTAACGGTGGACACAAGCTCACTTGAACTAGTAATGAACCAAGGTTGCTATTTATGCTGAAATTATAAGACACAGGTGCTCTGAACAAAGTGTATTTAGATCTTCTACATTTATATATGGTATCCTGATTAGGGCTAAAGCTGCCATCCATCCAGTTTCTGTATGAAAGTAATTCAAAGGTCTATTCTTTATCTGCATATGAGAGTGAGCAGATACTACTGTATACTTCCTCTCCACCTTGTGTGGCTTTGAGTGAATAAAAGGTATTTTCATTCAAACATCTGTGCCAATGATGGTGGAATCATAATCTTTGGTTCCTCGACCCCATTAATAATTCTGTCTCCTTTTTTTATTAGTTTCCCTGTCAGAAATGTCAGCTTGAAGCTCCAACACTTGAAGTAATGGAGTGGAGCAGAGGTAAGTTACCTTCTTCTTGATGGCCTCAGCCGAGTGTTTCCGCAGGGCCAGCTGGGCTGTGTAGGTCAGAGTCTCCTCCACTGTCAGATAGCTCAACAGGTTGTCACTCTGAGAGAGAGAGAGAGAGAGAGAGAGAGAGAGAGTGAGTGAGAGAGAGAGAGAGAAAAGAAACAGCAAGATACAGGGTGAAAGAAAGATGTGAAAAATACAGGCAGAACTGAATCTCATGGGTCTTTCATGCTCTCTTTTCACTAAAGATATAGTGTGGGAAATTACTTTTTAGGTCTTGTGGTAGAATCTATTTAATATTATATAAAAGCGGCATGGGTTAAGGGGCTATGGACTTCAGTAGAATAAAGGTAAAGATGTCAAGAATGTCAAGAGAATGTAATATAATCTACTTGTGGAAGACAGCTATTGACTTCACTCTCCCTCTTACTGAAGGCCTGATTTAAGGGTAAAGGGTTCAGTGTGAGATGACTACTTTATCAGATTCCACTTTAGAAAACTTTATTTTCTATGCAAAGATAGAAAATCAGCTTTGTCATAGAAACACATAAGCTACAACTCTTTTTATCTTTCTTTCTCGCTGTTTATTTTAGAAGGACAAAGTCACAAAAAGATACCACTGAGTCCTGCTTCTTTTAAGCTAATTTCATTATTACTCTGTGTTTAATTCTTTGTTGTTAATCTATGTATTTATTTTGAGGTTTGTGACTACCCTGGGATTTGTTCCTGCACAGGCATATAGATGGTCATTCCTATGCTGACATGCAGCCAGTCTTACAGAGGTTTGTTGAATGCACTTTATACTCTTGTAAAGTATATCATATGACCCCTGTGTATGAAATGTACCATATAAACAAAGTTGCTTGTAGAACTTTAAAGACATCATGAACAGTAGCGTGTGCATTTGAGTATATTTGTCTCTATATGCGTCACGTTCACGCATACTGGGCGTACATGGTTACATAGATGGATGTATATGTGTGTACTTGTGCAGGCAAACCCACTGTAACATTCTCTTTCCCTACACACACACACACACACACACACATGCGCACACACATTACTTGAACCTGCCGAACCTGCTGCCTGCCTCAATTAACACGTGGCGCCTCCCAATCCCACTTCTCCTTAGTCTCTCCTCCGAATGACTTTAATATCAGGCGCTCATATCACCTCCTCATCTGCAGCTTAGCAGGGGAAGTTAATGACAAGGCTTAGAGAGCAGAGAGAGAGAGAGAGAGGGGGGTGCTATCATCTAGAAGAGAGAGATGATTTGAAAGGAAGCAAGGCCGGTTTAAAGCCAGTGTTTTTAATTCAGGATTTGGATACACTTGAGCACCTCTCATTGAGAGATTAAGTGTATGAGGAGGCTATCAAGGGTCTCAAGTTAATTTCATACAGGGGCCAGGGCAACCTTTTCCCTAGTTTTTGCAAAATGATGTGTGAGTGTGTGCGTTCAGCGAGTTCGTGGTTTCGTATTTATGGTGGTTAATATAACCACAGGCAACCCTAGATACATACACACACTCTGTCTGTGTGTGCAGTCCTTCACAAGTCATAGGGGCAAAGATTAACCTGATGTCAGATAGTGTGTGATGGGAACCAGGGCAAAGTAAAACAGTGAGAGTGCTTGTGTGTATGTGATTTGTTGAATATTATTATCAAAACATCGTTCAGTCTCTCTAATAAATTTCCCAATATGTTATTTATCATTTGAAGCTATAAACATTTTTATAGAGAGTGAGGAGTCTTCTTAGAAATGCACTTTTCATTATAACTTGAGAGTTTCTAGATGAAAGTTACTGTTTGATATTGTTGTCCACAGGCTGGCATTGAAGGCCCTTTAGATAATGGGTCTACAGCAGACCAACAATTTTGAAGTACTGGCACTTTATTTGAGTATTTCCATTTTGTGAAAAGTTATACTTTTACTGCACTACATTTATCTGATGACTGTAGTTACTAGTTTGCAGAGTAAGTTCTTAGATGTAAAACATAAAATAGGACGCATTGTTAGAGCAAACCAGCCAGCAGCACAAGCAGCAGTTAGAGCTACAACTTTAAAATACTTCTTACAGGTTAATGCACCAATAATTTAAAGGAAACGACTACTTTGACTTTGCATACGTTTTACTGCAAATACTACATTTTTACTGAAGTAACATTTTGAATACATGGCTTTTACTTTTAATGGTGTATTTTTCCATTATGGTACTGCTACTTTTACTGAAGTATTAGTTATACAACTTGATGGAATAAATTAAGCTGAGATTTGGTAAGTTAAGCATTCTTTTGGAATCCAAACAAAATTTTACCAATATCAAAATAATAATTTATTTTTGAGTGAACTCATTTCCTACTGAGGCCATAAATACTTGATTGGATTGTGTGTGTTACCTGCAGCACATAAGAGAAGCAGTCCTGAAACTCTTCTCTGTTCAGTTTCCTGCCGTTAATGAAGACCTCGCCGCACAGCGTGCCTGAGTTTCTAATCCTCCCTGAGATGGCATCCAGCAGTGTGGTCTTCCCTGAGCCTTAAAACACACACACACACACACACACACACATAGATTGAAATGTGCAGATGGACACATGCAAACACAAAATACGTAACTGGGAAAAAAAAGGTATGTCTTGGCAATTATGTAGCACATTTTTCTGGATTGGCCAGTGGAGTGATCCTCTGTTCATGTGTTTGACTCTCTCTGTCTGCTTTGTTTTGAAGAGTGTGTTCAGCAATTTTCTCCAGTCCTCACACTGGCACCTGAAGTAAGATCCTGAGCCACACAAGGCCATTTTCATGCTTCAGTGGCAACTAATTAAGTTGAGATCATGCTCTTTAACTTGAAGAAAAAGCACGTTCATGCTGACTATCGGCTAACATTTGAAGCAATCAGATATGGAACTATTTGAGAGCCATTTAAAGTAAATTGTTATCCTAAAATTCAGTCTTTAGTTATTACACAATCATAAAAGTGCCATTGTTAATTGCTTCATTTTTATTATTACTCAGAACATTTTGTTCTGGGCTGAGCTGTGAGTGCCAACCTGAATTGCCCAGGATGCCCATGATCTGCCCACTGTCCACGTGGAAGGAGACGTCATTGAGGATCTGACGGGTCCAGCGCTTCCTGTAGGAGGGCAAGTCCCACCATGGACCCACACGCTCACTGAACACACACACACACACACACACACACACACACACACACACAAAATTGTCATGTCTTGAGTGTCCCCAGAATAAAATCAATCCAAGAGGTATAATTGAGCATCATTGAATTTGATAATATATGTATAAATAGACAGCAGAACATTTCACTAAACAGTACATAGACAGTAAATAGCAGAAAATCTCTCTTATTTCCTTAGCAATGAGAATTTGGCCAAGTTGCATATAAATTTGAGGTTAATTTGACCCAGATCTGCCTTTCCTGCCCAATTTCCATTAAACCTCAGTGAATAAACTTGTGCAGCTAAAAAGCAGGTCTATGATTTCATGCTCTTAGAAATTTCCAGACAGACTTGGAAACTCTTTTTGCTTGCCTGCCAGATTTTGCATCTGCGTCTCAGTCACCGTCTCTTGCCTGCAGCTCTTACCTGACTGTGTAGGAGATCTTGTTGACACTGAGGCAGCAGGAGGGCTGTGGTCGCTCCTGTCCAACGTCCCTCCACACATCCCTCTTCACCTCAGACACAAACTTGAAGGACTCTTTCTTGTTCTCTGGCCCTACAGCCTGCATCGAGTAGGATCCGTTCATGTCGCCGCCAATCTGATCATCCAACTGTGGGTTTGTATGTGTTTGTATAAGGTCCGTCACAGGTCAGGCCAAATTCCGGGCCAGTTCTCTCATATCCACGCTGCCTGGATACAGCACCTGCAGCTCTAAATGTGTGCGCTGCTGTAATCCCTCTGCTGTCAGCCCAAACTCTGATTCTATGTGCCCATTCCCTTCACAGCAGGACAACTCAACAGTGTTAGCGATGTTTCTCAGGAACCATAAACACACAGTGACTGGCTGCGTTATCTCAGAGAACTTTGATCTGGAGCTGGACAAAGAGGGAAAAAAAAACTCAGTCAGGCTGAATTGGTTGACAGTCTGTGAGTCTCACGTCAGTCCCCTCATGTTATAACCAAGAACGTTATGACTGACAGCGCAGACGGGATGAGGAGCTGACATGACATGTGCTTGGATGCCCGGGTTATGAGAGCGGAGGCTTGTGAACAGAGGCAAGAGGAGTTCTTCAGCTGGACTGGAGTCAAACTGCTGGACGTGGAGAGGAAGAGGGGAGCAGAGGAGAGGCAAGGGGAGGAAGACAGGCAGATACCTATAGAGAGAGACAGACAGACCAGAGGAGGAATAAAGGGGGGCGTTGACCCCTTGACCCTGACAAACTCCAACCAGCAACTTGCATCATCATGGGCACAGAGACTGACACTAGCCTCGATCACACGAACGGCACCTTGCAGAAGGTCAGTCCATGACGTGGGATCATGTAAACATCAGGACAAAAACATGATATGTTACCCTTGACTGAATTGTTATGCCATTTGGTAACAATTGCTTTTTCTTTGGCTGTCTTGAATGCATTTTATTTAATCTATAACGCTGGTACACTGATAAACTCACCTCGGTATATACCTTTAACTAAATCCACTAATAACACACCAGCCAAGTCAACAAATTTTACCAGTTGAACTGCTGCTGACCAATGACCTAAATCATATCAGGTTAACCCTTTACAACATTTGACTGGTGGTCAAAATGCTGCATTTTTAGAATTGTTACAAGTTTATCAAGAAAAAAAGACTTTAATATATATGTTTTTCATTTTCCATTGAATCAAATTTTTTTTCATTTATTCATTTATTTTATGCTTAGTTTTGCAGATTGATTGTGCAGAAGAATGTGGAAAATTCTAACAATTCTAATGGTCACTAACCAGTTATAAATCTGGATGCTGCCAGCACTACATAACGTAATACATTAATTTTCATATCAGTTCACTGTGCATTCATGTGTGTAGCAGAGTGCACTACTGAAAGAGAGCGCTTCTCTTTAGAGTCTGCCTTAAATAAGCTATGCTGATGGAGGGGTATTTGGCCACATAAACGCAAATTACTTATTTGTAACATGTGCAGGGTAAATAGTGGGGAAAAATGATGCAGGCAAATTTGAGTTCATTTAATTGGAGTTGAGAAATTCAGCAGGGAGTGTTTCAGGTTCATTCTCAGTCTGGTTGAATGCCTCCAGATTTATTGCTGGCTGGACAGTAACAGTGGAGGGCAAAAGCACTGGAAACACAGGACCCACTGGTTTGCACAGGCCTCCCCTCTTTCTCCTCCATTAGTGCAAGAAAGGAGTTGGCAAGTGGCTGAGTACAGCTGCAACAGCAGAAGCCAAATGCATTAGAAGTTGAACTCTGTTTGAAAAACGTCACCAGGAGGATCTGAAAAATCACTTTATGCCCAAGTCACTACAGTCATTATACATCAATATACAATGTGGGCCTATGCATTCTGTGCAGCTCCTTAAAGATTTGACTGGTGTAAGCATGTACTCCGCTTTGACTTGCAAATTTCCAAAGTTGTCTGCCTTTGCTTCTGTATTAGTCTGTCCTCAACAGATTTGTCTATCAATTATAGTCAAGAGCTTTAACGATTACATAATGGCAACATCAAGGACAGTTTCAAATGGACCCTGGACCCACAAAGGATCTCAGACAGCAACTATTTACACAAACACACACACACACATGCACATGTATGCACACACGGCTGATGATTTATGCAATGGAGTCATTAAAATTGTCCAATAAAGTAGTTGATAAAGATAAGTTATGCATTATGGAGATAGCACTGCAAAGTGAAATTTGGCAAATGTCAGTGGATGCAAGATTGCGAGTACAAGTGCAAGTTAAGTGCAAGAATACAGGTTTTCAGGTTTTAGGTTTTCTACAGTTTTTTTTTTTCTTTTCAAAGGTGCAAACAATTGTTGTGTGTGCATTTATCATTTGTTCACTGCAGCCAACTTGTGGCAACAGTTTATCATCTAAACAGTAAAATCTCTGTTTTCAGTGCTTTCTTATGTAATGCCACGTTGCACCATATAGTCCTTTTCATAAAGTTCGTGGACCTCATGCAAATGCAGAGCTCTGATCAGCAACTTTAAATGCCATAAAACAGATGTGTCAGAGCATTGCTGACATATTGGTGTGGGAGACTTATCATGGTTTAAAAAAATGTACACAACTTAAAAATTCTTGGCAGGTGTGTGTGTATGAAACTCATTGACCTGTCTGCTTGTCCTCAAGCAGAGACAGGACACAGAGTTGTTCTCCTCATCAGAAGAGGACAGCAGCCTTTACTTTTCCTACAGTGGAGGGCGCAATGAGCTGGAGGTCAACAACCTGCACTACGAGGTAACTGCAGAACAGACAACACACACTCAGGAACATGGCCGGCAATCACTTTACCTCTTTAGGGCTTCTCACCAATGTGTCTGTGTGTGTATGTGCATGCATATATGCCTATAATGTAAATATGTGTATGTGTGTGTTTTCCCAGGTGGACACGGCAGCGCAGATCCCCTGGTATGAGAGGCTGTCAGAGTTAAAGATGCCGTGGGAGATGAAAGGAGACAAGCAGACGGCCATTAACAAGCTCAGCCTCCGAGTGCACAGCGGACAGATGTTGGCCATCATAGGCAGTTCAGGTAAAACACACAGAGGTGTATTGTAATTGTAAGCTTATTATACACCAATCAAAGTAATAAAAAGAGTGACCAGCAGTGGCTTTTGCCACACTGAGACATGCATTTCTGACCTCTTTCCTCTTTCTTTAAATTGTAGGACGGAGAAAGACCATAAACTAGCTTGTGGCCATCTTTATGCATTTTTATGGTTCATTAAAGCCTGAATTTGAACTGTGTGTTGTACAAGAATAACACAGCTGTATCCACCTAGCTTTACAACCACTTTACATGAACTAGAAAAAACTAGGGAAGATAAACAAAGTCTGCTACTCTTGGAGGCCAGTTGGTGTTCCCAAAAATCATCTTTGTTGGTACAGACAAGCAAGTTTTGGCAGAAAGTGGTCATCAGGGTTACATGACAGGAGTCAATGGGCCTTAAGCCAAAATACTTAAATAAACCCAGTATTGGTGCAACAAATGGCATCACACTGCAGTTTTAGCTACTCTAAGAAAAAGCCATCTGAAACCCAAAAGAAGTCGCTGTTCCATGTTCAAGTCAGACTTTTCTAGAATCAGTGTGTATAGACCTACAGTTAATACAGCCTATGCCTTAACCTATCCATCCTTCCTGTCCCAGGCTGTGGTAAGACATCTCTGTTGGACATCATAACGTGTCGTGATGAGGGCGGCACGATGACGTCCGGTCAGATTCTGATTAACGGCAGGCCCAACACACCACAGCTGGTGAGGAAGAGCATCGCTCACGTTCGCCAGGACGACCGCCTGCTGCCTCACCTCACCGTCCGGGAGACTCTGGCCTTTGTAGCCAAGCTGAGGCTCCCCACCCACTTCACAGAGGCTCAGAGGGACAAGAGGGTAAGATGGAGTTCACTAAATAGACAGGACTCCATGCATATCCAAACAGCAGCAGTATGTGCAGCAGAATTTCCTACTACTGTAGCCTAAAGCAGAAACACCAAAATATCTCCTTTGCCTGGATGGGACCCTCCTTTGGGTGCAAATGCATGCTTTTGCAGATGGGATACCAGTGGTTTGAAAATCTATGGCAAATTCAAATATTTTCAACCATAAAAATTGACAGTATAATTGGACTGGATATTATTACGATGCCTATTCTCTTTCCCTCAAATGAAATTAGATGAAATAGTTAAAGAAAATACTTAACTGTTCTGTGTGCTTTGGCAGAAAGACGGCCATGGCCATGTCACCAAACTGCGTCTCTGCCACTCTTTCACAGGTCGATGATGTCATTGCAGAGCTGCGACTGCGACAGTGTGCCCACACCAGGGTGGGGAATGACTATGTGAGGGGTGTTTCTGGAGGGGAGAGGAGGAGAGTCAGCATAGCGGTCCAACTTCTCTGGAACCCTGGTGAGAGAAGGAAAAGGGGAGAAAGAGAGAAAGTTGTTAATCTTGTCATCAAAAAACATCTGTACACTCTGGAGTTCAGATATTAAGAGCCACAGTATTTCTAAATGACAGAGCATAAAGACACTTAAAGACCTATACATATGCAAGACACTGCATTGTTGCATGTTTATCAGCCCTTATTAAAATTGGTCCCATCATAACACCAGTGTGGATATCCTGTATCCACACAACCTTTTTCTAATAGTGGGTTACCCAACATGCTTAGCCTGGAGAATTCAGCAGAATTCAATAAATCATGCACTGTATGTTATCTGTTATTCACCTCTTCCACTCCATCTCAGGCATTCTGATCCTGGACGAGCCCACGTCAGGCCTGGACAGCTTCACAGCCCACAACCTGGTGATCACCCTGTCCCGCCTGGCCCGGGGGAACCGCCTGGTCCTGCTGTCGGTCCATCAGCCCCGCTCCGACATCTTCCAGCTCTTTGACCTCGTCGTGCTGCTTTCGTCCGGGTCGGCTGTCTACTTTGGAGCCGCCAGTGACATGGTGCCGTACTTCACTGCCCTGGGACACCCCTGCCCACGATACTGCAATCCCTCCGACTTCTACGGTAGGTGTGTGTATGTGTGTGTGTTGGGGGTGCCCAAACCAAAACTGTATCAGCTAGGTGAACCACTGTGTTCAGACCACTCAGTGCGTCACCCTTGTATCAAATGTCTTCTCTGCCTCCGTCAGCTGGAGAATCAAAGCATTCTGCCCATCTTAAAATAAATATTAAAAATATCCTTACTGTCATGTGCAGCCCATTCCTCTTTAGAAACCTCAAGCCTTACTCTGTTGGTGTGTATGTGTGTGTCCAGTTGACCTGATCAGCATAGACCGGCGCAGTCCAGAGCGAGAGGCCGAGTGTTTGGAGCGGGCCACAGTTCTGGCTCAGCAGTTCATGGACAAGGTCCAAGACACAAATGACTACATGTGGAAACCAGCTGGAACTGGCATGGCACCGACACACACAGACAGGTAGCTGTGTGGTGTGTGTATGTCCAGTAGCTTTGAATGACTGACTGACTGACTGACTCAATGAATGAATGAATGAAGAATGAATAAATTAATTAATTTATTTGATACTTTAAAAAATACATGAATGCATTCAGTAGCAGATTTATTTGTTGATTTTTTAAGATGTAAAGACTTTTTATCCTAAGATTTTTTTTAAGAATTTTTTTTTTTTTTTTTTTAATA